>JAOTQM010000792.1:0-27021 GCA_026939265.1 Oreonectes daqikongensis
TTACTTTATTGTCATATTTGAGTTTTCTGACGATGCCTGAATCAAAATAGCTGAGAACTGATGAAAACATGACTTAACACTTATTTCATGTTCCTGGGATGTCAGAAAAGAGCTTTCTTTGCTAAACTTATGTCCATGTCAGATTTGTGTTTTCCTGACAAGGCAGAGATTTAAAAGCTGAGAACTGATTATTAAAACATGATTTTAACACTCAGTTCATGTTCCTGGGATGTCAGAATAGAGCTTTCTTTGCAAAACTCCTGTTATTGTCATATTAGAGTTTTCTGACAAAGGCCTGATCAAAAAAGCTGAGAACTGATGAAAACATGATTTTAAACACTCAGTTTTTGTTCCTCGGATGTCAGAATACAGCTTTCTTTCTTTGCAAGACTCATGTCCATGTCATATTTGAGTTTTCTGACAATGCCCTGATCAAAAAAGCTGAGAACTGATGAAAACATGACTTTAGCACTAATTTCATGTTCCTGGGATGTCAGAATAGAGCTTTCTTTGCACAACTCATGTCCATGTCATATTTGAGTTTTCTGACAAGGCAAAGATCAAAAAGCTGAGAACTGATGAAAACAGATTTTAAACACTCAGTTCATGTTCCTGGGATGTCAGAATAGAGCTTTCTTTGCTAAACTTATGTCCATTACAGATTTGTGTTTCCTGACAAGGCAGAGATTTAAAAGCTGAGAACTGATGAAACATGACTTTAACACTCATTTCATGTTCCTGGGATGTCAGAAAAGAGCTTTCTTTGCTAAACTCATGTCCATGTCATATTTGTGTTTTCTGACAAGGCCCTGATCAAAAAGCTGAGAACTGATGAAACCAGACTTTAACACTTATTTCATGTTCCTGGGATGTCAGAATAGAGCTTTCTTTGCAAGCACTCTTCCATGTCATATTTGAGTTTTCTGACAAGGCCTGATAAAAAGCTGAGAACTGATGAAAACATGACTTTAACACTATTTCATGTTCCTGGGATGTCAGAATAGAGCTTTCTTTGCACAACTCATGTCCATGTCATATTTGAATTTTCTGACAAGGCAAGATTTAAAAAGCTGAGAACTGATGAAAACATGATTTTAACACTCAGTTCATGTTCCTGGGATGTCAGAATAGAGCTTTCTTTGCTAAACTTATGTCATTACAGATTTGTGTTTTCCTGACAAGGCAGAGATTTAAAAAGCTGAGAACTGATGAAAACATGACTTTAACACTCATTTCATGTTTCTGGGATGTCAGAAAGAGAGCTTTCTTTGCTAAACTTATGTCCATGTCAGATTTGTGTTTCTGACAATGCCCTGATCAAAAAGCTGAGAACTGATGAAAACATGACTTTAACACTTATTTCATGTTCCTGGGATGTCAGAATAGAGCTTTCTTTGCAAGACTCATGTCCATGTCATATTTGAGTTTCTGACAAGGCCTGATTAAAAAAAGCTGAGAACTGATGAAAACATGACTTTAGCACTAATTTCATGTTCCTGGGATGTCAGAATAGAGCTTTCTTTTTGCAAACTCACTTTATTGTCATATTTGAGTTTTCTGACAATGCCCTGATCAAAAAAGATGAGAACTGATAAAAACATTACTTAAACACTCATTTCATGTTCCTGGGATGTCAGAATAGAGCTTTCTTTGCAAAACTCACGTTATTGTCATATTAGAGTTTTCTGACAAGGCCTGATCAAAAAAGCTGAGAACTGATGAAAACATGACTTTAACACTTATTTCATGTTCCTGGGATGTCAGAATAGAGCTTTCTTTGCAAAACTTATGTCCATGTCAGATTTGTGTTTTCTGACGATGCCCTGATCAAAAAGCTGAGAACTGATGAAAACAAACTTTAACACTTATTTCATGTTCCTGGGATGTCAGAATAGAGCTTTCTTTGCAAACTCATGTCCATGTCATATTTGAGTTTTCTGACAAGGCCTGATTAAAAAAGCTGAGAACTGATGAAAACATGACTTTAACACTAATTTCATGTTCCTGGGATGTCAGAATAGAGCTTTCTTTGCAAAACTCTCGTTATTGTCATATTTGAGTTTTCTGACAAGGCTGATCAAAAAAGCTGAGAACTGATGAAAACATGATTTTAACACTCAGTTCATGTTCCTCGGATGTCAGAATACAGCTTTCTTTGCAAACTCATGTCCATGTCAGATTTGAGTTTTCTGACAAATGCCCTGATCAAAAAGCTGAGAACTGATGAAAAGATGACTTTAACACTAATTTCATGTTCCTGGGATGTCAGAATAGAGCTTTCTTTGCACAACTCATGTCCATGTCATATTTGAGTTTTATGACAAGGCAAAGATTTAAAAAGCTGAGAACTGATGAAAACATGATTTTAACACTCATTCATGTTCCTGGGATGTCAGAATAGAGCTTTCTTTGCTAAACTCATGTCCATTACATATTTGAGTTTTCTGACAAGGCCTGATTTAAAAAGCTGAGAACTGATAAAACATGACTTTAACACTCATTTCATGTTCCTGGGATGTCAGAAAAGAGCTTTCTTTGCTAAACTTATGTCCATTACAGATTTGTGTTTCCTTACAAGGCGAGATTTAAAAAGCTGAGAACTGATTATTAAACATGATATTAACACTCAGTTCATGTTCCTGGGATGTCAGAATAGAGCTTTCTTTGCCAAACTCACTTATTATTGTCATATTTAGTTTTCTTCTGACGATGCCCTGATCAAAAAAGCTGAGAACTGATAAAAACATTACTTTAACACTCAGTTCATGTTCCTGGGATGTCAGAATAGAGCTTTCTTTGCAAAACTCACGTTATTGTCATATTAGAGTTTTTCTGACAAGGCCTGATAAAAAAAAGTTAGAACTGATGAAAACATGACTTTAACACTTATTTCATGTTCCTGGGATGTCAGAAAAGAGCTTTCTTTTTGCTAAACTTATGTCCATGTCATATTTGAATCTTATGACAAGGCAAAGATTTAAAAAGCTGAGAACTGATGAAAACATGATTTTAACACTCATTCATGTTCCTGGGATGTCAGAATAGAGCTTTCTTTGCCAAACTCACATTATTGTCATATTTGAGTTTTCTGACAAGGCCTAATCAAAAAAGCTGAGAACTGATGAAAACATGATTTTAACACTCAGTTCATGTTCCTCGGATGTCAGAATACAGCTTTCTTTGCAAGACTCATGTCCATGTCAGATTTGTGTTTCCTGATAAGGCAGAGAATTAAAAAGCTGAGAACTGATTATTAAAACATGATTTTAACACTCAGTTCATGTTCCTGGGATGTCAGAATGGAGCTTTCTTTGCAAAACTCACGTTATTGTCATATTAGAGTTTTCTGACAAGGCCTGATAAAAAAAGCTAGAACTGATGAAAACATGACATTAACACTTATTTCATGTTCCTGGGATGTCAGAAAAGAGCTTTCTTTGCTAAACTTATGTCCATTACAGATTTGTTTTTCCTTACAAGACGAGATTTAAAAAGCTGAGAACTGATGAAAACATGACTTTAACACTCATTTCATGTTCCTAGGATGTCAGAATAGAGATTTCTTTGCAAAACTCATGCCCATGTCATATTTGAGTTTTCTGACAAGGCATGATTAAAAAAGCTGAGCACTGTTGAAAACATGACTTTAGCACTTATTTCATGTTCCTGGGATGTCAGAATAGAGCTTTCTTTGCAAAACTCACTTTATTATCATATTTGAGTTTTCTGACGATGCCCTGATCAAAAAATGAGAACTGATAAAACATTACTTTAACACTTATTTCATGTTCCTGGGATGTCAGAAAAGAGCTTTCTTTGCTAAACTTATGTCCATGTCAGATTTGTGTTTCCTGATAAGGCAGAGATTTAAAAAGCTGAGAACTGATTATTAAAACATGATTTTAACAATCAGTTCATGTTCCTGGGATGTCAGAATAGAGCTTTCTTTGCCAAACTCACGTTATTGTCATATTTGAGTTTTCTGACAAGGCCTAATCAAAAAAGATGAGAAATGATAAAAACATTACTTTAACACTCATTTCATGTTCCTGGGATGTCAGAATAGACCTTTCTTTGCAAAACTCACGTTACTGTCATATTAGAGTTTTCTGACAAGGCCTGATCAAAAAAAGCTGAGAACTGATGAAAACATGACTTTAACACTTATTTCATTTTCCTGAGATGTCAGAAAAGAGCTTTCTTTGCTAATCTTATGTCCATGTCAGATTTGTTGTTTCCTGACAAGGCAGAGATTTAAAAGCTGAGAACTGATTATTAAAACATGATTTTAACACTCAGTTCATGTTCCTGGGATGTCAGAATAGAGCTTTCTTTGCAAAACTCACGTTATTGTCATATTAGAGTTTTCTGACAAGGCCTGAAAAAAAAAGCTGAGAACTGATGAAAACATGACTTTAACACTTATTTCATGTTCCTAGGATGTCAGAATAGAGCTTTCTTTGCAAAACTCATGTTTTTGTCATATTTGAGTTTTCTGACAAGTCCGGATCAAAAAAGCTGAGAACTGATGAAAACATGACTTTAATACTCATTTCGTGTTCCTCGGATGTCAGAATACAGCTTTCTTTGCAAACTCATGCCATGTCATATTTGAGTTTTCTGACAAGGCCTGATTAAAAAAGCTGAGAACTGATGAAAACATGATTTTACACTAATTTCATGTTCCTGGGATGTCAGAATAGCTTTCTTTGCAAAACTTACTCCTTTATTGTCATATTTGAGTTTTCTGACAATGCCTTGATCAAAAAGCTGAGAACTGATGAAAACATGATTTTAACACTCAGTTCATGTTCCTCGGATGTCAGAATAGAGCTTTCTTTGCAAACTCATGTCCATGTCAGATTTGAGTTTTCTGACAAATGCCCTGATCAAAAAGCTGAGAACTGATGAAAACATGACTTTAACACTAATTTCATGTTCCTGGGATGTCAGAATAGAGCTTTCTTTGCACAAACTCCTGTCCATGTCATATTTGAATTTTCTGACAAGACAAAGATTTAAAAAGCTGAGAACTGATGAAAACATGATTTTAACACACTTATTTCATGTTTCTGGGATGTCAGAATAGAGCTTTCTTTGCAAAACTCACGTTATTGTCATATTAAAGTTTCTGACAAGGCCCTGATCAAAAAGCTGAGAACTGATGAAACAGACTTTAACACTTATTTCATGTTCCTGGGATGTCAGAAAGAGCTTTCTTTGCTAAACTTATGTCCATTACAGATTTGTCTTTCCTTACAAGGCCTGATTAAAAAGCTGAGAACTGATGAAAACATGACTTTAACACTCATTTCATGTTCCTGGGATGTCAGAATAGAGCTTTCTTTGCAAAACTTGTCCATGTCATATTTGAGTTTTCTGACAAGGCCTGATTAAAAAAGCTGAGAATGATGAAAATATGACTTTTGCACTAATTTCATGTTCCTGGGATGTCAGAATAGAGCTTTTTTTGCCAAACTCACGTTATTGTCATATTTGAGTTTTCTGAAAAGGCCTGATCAAAAAGCTGAGAACTGATGAAAACATGATTTTAACACTCAGTTCATTTTCCTCGGATGTCAGAATACAGCTTTCTTTGCAAACTCATGTCCATGTCAGATTTGTGTTTCCTGACAAGGCAAAGATTTAAAAAGCTGAGAACTGATGAAAACATGATTTTAACACTCATTTCATGTTCCTGGGATGTCAGAATAGAGCTTTCTTTGCCAAACTCACATTATTGTCATATTTGAGTTTTCTGACAAGGCCTAATCAAAAAAGCTGAGAACTGATGAAAACATGATTTTAACACTCATTTCATGTTCCTCGGATGTCAGAATAGAGCTTTCTTTGCAAAACTCATGTCCATGTCATATTTGAGTTTTCTGACAAGGCATGATTAAAAAAGCTGAGAACTGTTGAAAACATGACTTTAACACTTATTTCATGTTCCTGGGATGTCAGAATAGAGCTTTCTTTGCAAAACTCACTTTATTATCATATTTGAGTTTTCTGACGATGCCTGATCAAAAGATGAGAACTGATAAAAACATGACTTTAACACTTATTTCATGTTCCTGGGATGTCAGAAAAGAGCTTTCTTTGCTAAACTTATGTCCATGTCAGATTTGTGTTTCCTGACAAGGCAGAGATTTAAAAAGCTGAGAACTGATGAAAACATGATTTTAACACTCAGTTCATGTTCCTGGGATGTCAGAATAGAGCTTTCTTTGCCAAACTCACGTTATTGTCATATTTGAGTTTTCTGACAAGGCCTAATCAAAAAAGCTGAGAACTGATAAAACATGACTTTAACACTCATTTCATGTTCCTGGGATGTCAGAATAGAGCTTTCTTTGCAAAACTCACGTTACTGTCATATTAGAGTTTTCTGACAAGGCCTGATCAAAAAAGCTGAGAACTGATGAAAACATGACTTTAACACTTATTTCATGTTCCTGGGATGTCAGAAAAGAGCTTTCTTTGCTAATCCTATGTCCATGTCAGATTTGTTGTTTCCTGACAAGCAGAGATTTAAAAGCTGAGAACTGATTAAAACATGATTTTAACACTCAGTTCATGTTCCTCCTGGATGTCAGAATAGAGCTTTCTTTGCAAAACTCACGTTATTGTCATATTAGAGTTTTCTGACAAGGCCTGATAAAAAAGCTGAGAACTGATGAAAACATGACTTTAACACTATTTCATGTTCCTGGATGTCAGAATAGAGCTTTCTTTGCAAAACTCATGTTTTTGTCATATTTGAGTTTTCTGACAAGTCCGGATCAAAAAAGCTGAGAACTGATGAAAACATGACTTTAACACTTATTTCATGTTCCTGAGATGTCAGAATAGAGCTTTCTTTGCAAAACTCACTTATTGTCATATTTGAGTTTTCTGACAAAGCCTAATCAAAAAAGCTGAGAACTGATGAAAACATGATTTAACACTCAGTTCATTTTCCTCGGATGTCAGAATACAGCTTTCTTTGCAAGACTCATGTCCATGTCAGATTTGTGTTTCCTGATAAGGCAAGATTCAAAAAGCTGAGAACTGATGAAAACATGATTTTAACACTCAGTTCATGTTCCTGGGATGTCAGAATAGAGCTTTCTTTGCCAAACTCACATTATTGTCATATTTGACTTTTCTGACAAGGCCTAATCAAAAAAGCTGAGAACTGATGAAAACATGATTTTAACACTCAGTTCATGTTCCTGTGGATGTGATACAGCTTTCTTTGCAAGACTCATGTCCATGTCAGATTTGTGTTTTCTGATAAGGCAGATAATTAAAAGCTGAGAACTGATTATTAAAACATGATTTTAACACTCAGTTCATGTTCCTGGGATGTCAGAATGGAGCTTTCTTTGCAAAACTCACGTTATTGTCATATTAGAGTTTTCTGACAAGGCCTGATAAAAAAAGCTAAGAACTGATGAAAACATGACTTTAACACTTATTTCATGTTCCTGGGATGTCAGAAAGAGCTTTCTTTGCTAAACTTATGTCCATTACAGATTTGTTTTTCCTTACAAGACGAGATTTAAAAAGCTGAGAACTGATGAAACATGACTTTAACACTCATTTCATGTTCCTGGGATGTCAGAAGAGCTTTCTTTGCCAAACTCACATTATGTCATATTTGACTTTTCTGACAAGGCCTAATCAAAAAAGCTGAGAACTGATGAAAACATGATTTTAACACACAGTTCATGTTCCTCGGATGTCAGAATACAGATTTCTTTGCAAAACTCATGCCCATGTCATATTTGAGTTTTCTGACGATGCCCTGATCAAAAAAGATGAGAACTGATAAAACATTACTTTAACACTTATTTCATGTTCCTGGGATGTCAGAAAAGAGCTTTCTTTGCTAAACTTATGTCCATGTCAGATTTGTGTTTTTCTGAAAGGCAGAGATTTAAAAAGCTGAGAACTGATATTAAAACATGATTTTAACACTCAGTTCATGTTCCTGGGATGTCAGAATAGAGCTTTCTTTGCCAAACTCACGTTATTGTCATATTTGAGTTTTCTGACAAGGCCTAATCAAAAAAGATGAGAAATGATAAAACATGACTTTAACACTCATTTCATGTTCCTGGGATGTCAGAATAGACCTTTCTTTGCAAAACTCACGTTACTTGTCATATTACAGTTTTCTGACAAGGCCTGATCAAAAAAGCTGAGAACTGATGAAAACATACTTTAACACTTATTTCATGTTCCTGGGATGTCAGAAAAGAGCTTTCTTTGCTAATCTTATGTCCATTACAGATTTGTGTTTCCTTACAAGGCAGAGATTTAAAAGCTGAGAACTGATTATTAAAACATGATATTAACACTCAGTTCATGTTCCTGGGATGTCAGAATAGAGCTTTCTTTTTGCAAACTCACTTTATTGTCATATTTGAGTTTTCTGACGATGCCCTGATCAAAAAGCTGAGAACTGATAAAACATTACTTTAACACTCATTTCATGTTCCTGGGATGTCAGAATAGAGCTTTCTTTGCAAAACTCACGTTATTGTCATATTAGAGGTTTCTGACAAGGCCTGATAAAAAAAAGTTAAGAACTGATGAAAACATGACTTTAACACTTATTTCATGTTCCTGGGATGTCAGAAAAGAGCTTTCTTTGCTAAACTTATGTCCATGTCATATTTGAATCTTATGACAAGGCAAAGATTTAAAAAGCTGAGAACTGATGAAAACATGATTTTAACACTTAGTTTCATGTTTCTGGGATGTCAGAATAGAGCTTTCTTTGCAAAACTCACGTTATTGTCATATTAAAGTTTTCTGACAAGGCCCTGATCAAAAAAGCTGAGAACTGATGAAAACAAGACTTTAACACTTATTTCATGTTCCTGGATGTCAGAAAAGAGCTTTCTTTGCTAAACTTATGTCCATTACAGATTTGTCTTCTTACAAGGCCTGATTAAAAAAGCTGAGAACTGATGAAAACATGACTTTAACACTCATTTCATGTTCCTGGGATGTCAGAATAGAGCTTTCTTTGCACAACTCATGTCCATGTCATATTTGAGTTTTCTGACAAGCCTGATTAAAAAAAGCTGAGAAATGATGAAAATATGACTTTTGCACTAATTTCATGTTCCTGGGATGTCAGAATAGAGCTTTTTTTTGCCAAACTCACGTTATTGTCATATTTGAGTTTTCTCTGAAAAGGCCTGATCAAAAAAGCTGAGAACTGATGAAAACATGACTTTAACACTTATTTCATGTTCCTGAGATGTCAGAATAGAGCTTTCTTTGCAAAACTCACGTTATTGTTATATTTGAGTTTTCTGACAAAGCCTAATCAAATAAGCTGAGAACTGATGAAAACATGATTTTAACACTCAGTTCATGTTCCTGGATGTCAGAATACAGCTTTCTTTGCAAACTCATGTCCATGTCAGATTTGTGTTTTCCTGACAAAGCAAAGATTTAAAAAGCTGAGAACTGATGAAAACATGATTTTAACACTCAGTTCATGTTCCTGGGATGTCAGAATAGAGCTTTCTTTGCCAAACTCACATTATGTCATATTTGACTTTTCTGACAAGGCCTAATCAAAAAAGCTGAGAACTGATGAAAACATGATTTTAACACTCAGTTTCATGTTCCTCGGATGTCAGAATACAGATTTCTTTGCAAAACTCATGCCCATGTCATATTTGAGTTTTCTGACAAGGCCTGATCAAAAAAGCTGAGAACTGATGAAAACATGACTTTAGCACTTATTTCATGTTCCTGGGATGTCAGAATAGAGCTTTCTTTGCCAAACTCATTTATTGTCATATTTGAGTTTTCTGACGATGCCCTGATCAAAAAAGCTGAGAACTGATAAAACATACTTTAACACTCAGTTCATGTTCCTGGGATGTCAGAATAGAGCTTTCTTTGCAAACTCACGTTATTGTCATATTTGAGGTTTCTGACAAGGCCTGATAAAAAAAAGCTGAGAACTGATGAAAACATGACTTTAACACTTATTTCATGTTCCTGGGATGTCAGAAAAGAGCTTTCTTTGCTAACTTATGTCCATGTCATATTTGAATCTTATGACAAGGCAAAGATTTAAAAAGCTGAGAACTGATGAAAACATGATTTTAACACTCAGTTCATGTTCCTGGGATGTCAGAATAGAGCTTTCTTTGCCAAACTCACATTATTGTCATATTTGACTTTTCTGACAAGGCCTATCAAAAAAGCTGAGAACTGATGAAAACATGATTTTAACACTCAGTTCATGTTCCTCAGATGTCAGAATACAGCTTTCTTTGCAAACTCATGTCCATGTCAGATTTGTGTTTCCTGATAAGGCAGAGAATTAAAAGCTGAGAACTGATTATTAAACATGATTTTAACACTCAGTTCATGTTCCTGGGATGTCAGAATGGAGCTTTCTTTCTTTGCAAAACTCACGTTATTGTCATATTAGAGTTTTCTGACAAGGCCTGATAAAAAAAGCTAAGAACTGATGAAAACATGACATTAACACTTATTTCATGTTCCTGGGATGTCAGAAAAGAGCTTTCTTTGCTAAACTTATGTCCATTACAGATTTGTTTTTCCTTACAAGACAGAGATTTAAAAAGCTGAGAACTGATGAAAACATGACTTTAACACTCATTTCATGTTCCTAGGATGTCAGAATAGAGATTTCTTTGCAAAACTCATGCCCATGTCATATTTGAGTTTTCTGACAAGGCATGATTAAAAAAAGCTGAGCACTGTTGAAAACATGACTTTAGCACTTATTTCATGTTCCTGGGATGTCAGAATAGAGCTTTCTTTGCAAAACTCACTTTATTATCATATTTGAGTTTTCTGACAAGTCCGGATCAAAAAAGCTGAGAACTGATGAAAACATGACTTTAACACTTATTTCATGTTCCTGGGATGTCAGAATAGAGCTTTCTTTGCAAACTCATGTCCATGTCAGATTTGTTTTTCCTGACAAGGCAAAGATTCAAAAGCTGAGAACTGATGAAAACATGATTTTAACACTCATTTCATGTTCCTGGGATGTCAGAATAGAGCTTTCTTTGCAAACTCATGCCCATGTCATATTTGAGTTTTCTGACAAGGCCTGATTAAAAAAGCTGAGAACTGATGAAAACATGACTTTTGCACTCATTTCATGTTCCTGGGATGTCAGAATAGAGCTTTCTTTGCAAAACTTACTTTATTGTCATATTTGAGTTTTCTGACAATGCCTGTTCAAAAAAGCTGAGAACTGATGAAAACATGATTTTAACACTCATTTCATGTTCCTGGGATGTCAGAATAGAGCTTTCTTTGCAAACTCATGTCCATGTCATATTTGAGTTTTCTGACAAGCCCTGATCAAAAAGCTGAGAACTGATGAAAACATGACTTTAACACTATTTCATGTTCCTGGGATGTCAGAATAGAGCTTTCTTTGCAAACTCATGTCCATGTCATATTTGAGTTTTCTGACAAGGCAAGATTTAAAAAGCTGAGAACTGATGAAAACATGACTTTAACACTCGTTCATGTTCCTGGGATGTCAGAATAGAGCTTTCTTTGCAAAACTCACGTTATGTCATATTTGAGTTTTCTGACAAGGCATGATTAAAAAAGCTGAGAACTGATGAAAACATGACTTTAACACTTATTTCATGTTCCTGGGATGTCAGAATAGAGCTTTCTTTGCAAAACTCACTTTATGTCATATTTGAGTTTTCTGACAAGCCCTGATCAAAAAATGAGAACTGATAAAACATGACTTTAACACTTATTTCATGTTCCTGGGATGTCAGAAAAGAGCTTTCTTTGCTAAACTTATGTCCATGTCAGATTTGTGTTTCCTGACAAGGCCTGATTTAAAAAGCTGAGAACTGATGAAAACATGATTTTAAATCATTTCATGTTCCTGGGATGTCAGAATAGAGCTTTCTTTGCAAAACTCACGTTATTGTCATATTTGAGTTTTCTGACAAGGCCTGAATCAAAAAAGCTGAGAACTGATAAAACATACTTTAACACTCATTCATGTTCCTGGGATGTCAGAATAGAGCTTTCTTTGCAAAACTCACGTTATGTCATATTTGAGTTTTCTGACAAGCCTGATCAAAAAAGCTGAGAACTGATGAAAACATGACTTTAACACTTATTTCATGTTCCTGGGATGTCAGAATAGAGCTTTCTTTGCAAATCCTATGTCCATGTCAGATTTGTTGTTTCCTGACAAGCAGAGATTTAAAAGCTGAGAACTGATGAAAACATGATTTTAACACTCAGTTCATGTTCCTGGGATGTCAGAATAGAGCTTTCTTTGCAAAACTCACGTTATTGTCATATTAGAGTTTTCTGACAAGGCCTGATAAAAAAAGCTGAGAACTGATGAAAACATGACTTTAACACTTATTTCATGTTCCTGGGATGTCAGAATAGAGCTTTCTTTGCAAACTCATGTTTTTGTCATATTTGAGTTTTCTGACAAGGCCGATCAAAAAAGCTGAGAACTGATGAAAACATGACTTTAACACTCATTTCATGTTCCTGGGATGTCAGAATAGAGCTTTCTTTGCAAAACTCACGTTATTGTCATATTTGAGTTTTCTGACAAAGCCTGATCAAAAAAGCTGAGAACTGATGAAAACATGACTTTAACACTCATTCATTTTCCTCGGATGTCAGAATAGAGCTTTCTTTGCAAACTCATGTCCATGTCAGATTTGTGTTTCCTGACAAGGCAAAGATTCAAAAAGCTGAGAACTGATGAAACATGATTTTAACACTCATTTCATGTTCCTGGGATGTCAGAATAGAGCTTTCTTTTTTGCCAAACTCACATTATTGTCATATTTGACTTTTCTGACAAGGCCCTAATCAAAAAAGCTGAGAACTGATGAAAACATGATTTTAACACTCAGTTCATGTTCCTCGGATGTCAGAATACAGCTTTCTTTGCAAACTCATGTCCATGTCATATTTGTGTTTTCCTGACAAGGCAGATTAAAAAGCTGAGAACTGATTATTAAAACATGATTTAAACACTCAGTTCATGTTCCTGGGATGTCAGAATAGAGCTTTCTTTGCAAAACTCACGTTATTGTCATATTAGAGTTTTCTGACAAGGCCTGATAAAAAAAGCTAAGAACTGATGAAAACATGACTTTAACACTTATTTCATGTTCCTGGGATGTCAGAAAAGAGATTTCTTTCTTTGCTAAACTTATGTCCATTACAGATTGTTTTTCCTGACAAGGCAGAGATTTAAAAGCTGAGAACTGATGAAAACATGACTTTAACACTCATTTCATGTTCCTGGGATGTCAGAATAGAGCTTTCTTTGCCAAACTCACATTATTGTCATATTTGAGTTTTCTGACAAGGCCTATCAAAAAGCTGAGAACTGATGAAAACATGATTTTAACACTCAGTTCATGTTCCTCGGATGTCAGAATAGATTTCTTTGCAAAACTCATGCCCATGTCATATTTGAGTTTTCTGACGATGCCCTGATCAAAAAAATGAGAACTGATAAAACATTACTTTAACACTTATTTCATGTTCCTGGGATGTCAGAAAAGAGCTTTCTTTGCTAAACTTATGTCCATGTCAGATTTGTGTTTCCTGATAAGGCAGAGATTTAAAAAGCTGAGAACTGATTATTAAAACATGATTTTAACAATCAGTTCATGTTCCTGGGATGTCAGAATAGAGCTTTCTTTGCCAAACTCACGTTATTGTCATATTTGAGTTTTCTGACAAGGCCTGATCAAAAAGCTGAGAACTGATGAAAACATGACTTTAACACTCATTTCATGTTCCTGGGATGTCAGAATAGAGCTTTCTTTGCAAAACTCACGTTACTGTCATATTTGAGTTTTCTGACAGGCCTGATCAAAAAAGCTGAGAACTGATGAAAACATGACTTTAACACTTATTCATGTTCCTGGGATGTCAGAAAGAGCTTTCTTTGCTAAACTTATGTCCATTACAGATTGTGTTTCCTTACAAGGCAGAGATTTAAAAAGCTGAGAACTGATATTAAACATGATATTAACACTCAGTTCATGTTCCTGGGATGTCAGAATAGAGCTTTCTTTGCAAACTCACTTTATTGTCATATTTGAGTTTTCTGACAAGGCCCTGATCAAAAAAGCTGAGAACTGATAAAACATTACTTTAACACTCATTTCATGTTCCTGGGATGTCAGAATAGAGCTTTCTTTGCAAAACTCACGTTATTGTCATATTTGAGTTTCTGACAAGGCCTGATAAAAAAAGCTGAGAACTGATGAAAACATGACTTTAACACTTATTTCATGTTCCTGGGATGTCAGAAAAGAGCTTTTTCTTTGCTAAACTTATGTCCATGTCATATTTGAATTTATGACAAGGCAAGATTTAAAAAGCTGAGAACTGATGAAAACATGATTTTAACACTTAGTTCATGTTTCTGGGATGTCAGAATAGAGCTTTCTTTGCAAAACTCACGTTATTGTCATATTAAGTTTTCTGACAAGGCCTGATCAAAAAAGCTGAGAACTGATGAAACATGACTTTAACACTTATTTCATGTTCCTGGGATGTCAGAAAAGAGCTTTCTTTGCTAAACTTATGTCCATTACAGATTTGTGTTTCCTGACAAGGCCTGATATTAAAAAAGCTGAGAACTGATGAAAACATGACTTTAAACTCATTCATTCATTTCCTGGGATGTCAGAATGAGCTTTCTTTGCAAAACTCATGTCCATGTCATATTTGAGTTTTCTGACAAGGCCTGATTAAAAAAAATGAGAACTGATGAAACATGACTTTTGCACTAATTTCATGTTCCTGGGATGTCAGAATAGAGCTTTCTTTGCCAAACTCACGTTATTGTCATATTTGAGTTTTTCTGACAAGGCCTGATCAAAAAAGCTGAGAACTGATGAAAACATGACTTTAACACTCATTTCATGTTCCTGGGATGTCAGAATAGAGCTTTCTTTGCAAAACTCACGTTATTGTCATATTTGAGTTTTCTGACAAGGCCTAATCAAAAAGCTGAGAACTGATGAAAACATGATTTTAACACTCAGTTCATGTTCCTCGGATGTCAGAATACAGCTTTCTTTGCAAAACTCATGTCCATGTCATATTTGAGTTTTCTGACAAGGCCTGATCAAAAAGCTGAGAACTGATGAAAACATGACTTTAACACTCATTTCATGTTCCTCGGATGTCAGAATAAGAGCTTTCTTTGCAAAACTCATGTCCATGTCATATTTGAGTTTTCTGACAAGGCCTGATTAAAAAAGCTGAGAACTGATGAAAACATGACTTTTGCACTATTTCATGTTCCTGGGATGTCAGAATAGAGCTTTCTTTGCAAAACTACTTATTGTCATATTTGAGTTTTCTGACAAGGCCTGTTCAAAAAAGCTGAGAACTGATGAAAACATGACTTTAACACTCATTTCATGTTCCTGGGATGTCAGAATAGAGCTTTCTTTGCAAACTCATGTCCATGTCATATTTGAGTTTTCTGACAAGGCCCTGATCAAAAAAGCTGAGAACTGATGAAAACATGATTTAACACTCATTTCATGTTCCTGGGATGTCAGAATAGAGCTTTCTTTGCAACTTATGTCCATTCATATTTGTGTTTCCTGACAAGGCAGAGATTTAAAAGCTGAGAACTGATGAAAACATGACTTTAACACTCATTTCATGTTCCTGGGATGTCAGAATAGAGCTTTCTTTGCAAACTCATGTCCATGTCATATTTTTTTTCTGACAAGGCCTGATTTAAAAAGCTGAGAACTGATGAAAAACATGACTTTAACACTCATTCATGTTCCTGGGATGTCAGAATAGAGCTTTCTTTGCAAAACCTCATTATTGTCATATTTGAGTTTTCTGACAAGGCCTATCAAAAAGCTGAGAACTGATGAAAACATGATGACTTAACACTCATTTCATGTTCCTCGGATGTCAGAATACAGCTTTCTTTGCAAACTCATGTCCATGTCATATTTGAGTTTTCTGACAAGGCCTGATTAAAAAAGCTGAGAACTGATGAAAACATGACTTTACACTCATTTCATGTTCCTGGGATGTCAGAATAGAGCTTTCTTTGCAAACTCACTTTATGTCATATTTGAGTTTTCTGACAAGCCCTGATCAAAAAGCTGAGAACTGATGAAAACATGACTTTAACACTTATTTCATGTTCCTGGGATGTCAGAAAAGAGCTTTCTTTGCTAAACTTATGTCCATGTCAGATTTGTGTTTCCTGACAAGGCAGAGATTTAAAAAGCTGAGAACTGATTAAACATGATTTAACACTCATTTCATGTTCCTGGGATGTCAGAATAGAGCTTTCTTTGAAAACTCCTGTTATTGTCATATTAGAGTTTTCTGACAAGGCCTGATCAAAAAAGCTGAGAACTGATGAAAACATGACTTTAACACTCATTTCATGTTCCTGGATGTCAGAATACAGCTTTCTTTGCAAACTCATGTCCATGTCATATTTGAGTTTTCTGACAAGGCCTGATCAAAAAAAGCTGAGAACTGATGAAACATGACTTAACACTATTTCATGTTCCTGGGATGTCAGAATAGAGCTTTCTTTGCAAACTCATGTCCATGTCATATTTGAGTTTTCTGACAAGCAAAGATTTAAAAAAGCTGAGAACTGATGAAAACATGACTTTTAAACCTCATTTCATGTTCCTGGGATGTCAGAATAGAGCTTTCTTTGCTAAACTTATGTCCATTAGATTTGTGTTTCCTGACAAGGCAGAGATTTAAAAAGCTGAGAACTGATGAAAACATGACTTTAACACTCATTTCATGTTCCTGGGATGTCAGAATAGAGCTTTCTTTGCTAAACTTATGTCCATGTCATATTTGAGTTTTCTGACAAGGCCTGATCAAAAAAGCTGAGAACTGATGAAAACATGACTTTAACACTCATTTCATGTTCCTGGATGTCAGAATAGAGCTTTCTTTGCAAGACTCATGTCCATGTCATATTTGAGTTTTCTGACAAGGCCTGATCAAAAAAGCTGAGAACTGATGAAAACATGACTTTAGCACTAATTTCATGTTCCTGGGATGTCAGAATAGAGCTTTCTTTGCACAACTCATGTCCATGTCATATTTGAGTTTTCTGACAAGGCAAAGATTTAAAAAGCTGAGAACTGATGAAAACATGATTTAACACACTCAGTTCATGTTCCTGGGATGTCAGAATAGAGCTTTCTTTGCTAAACTCATGTTCATTACAGATTTGTGTTTCCTGACAAGGCAGAGATTTAAAAAGCTGAGAACTGATGAAAACATGACTTTAACACTCATTTCATGTTCCTGGGATGTCAGAATAGAGCTTTCTTTGCAAAACTTATGTCCATGTCAGATTTGTGTTTTCTGACGATGCCCTGCCAGAAAAGCTGAGAACTGATGAAAACATGACTTTAACACTTATTTCATGTTCCTGGGATGTCAGAATAGAGCTTTCTTTGCAAACTCATGTCCATGTCATATTTGAGTTTTCTGACAAGGCCTGATTAAAAAAGCTGAGAACTGATGAAAACATGACTTTAACACTCATTTCATGTTCCTGGGATGTCAGAATAGAGCTTTCTTTGCAAAACTCATTTATTGTCATATTTGAGTTTTCTGACAAGGCCTGATCAAAAAGCTGAGAACTGATGAAACATGACTTTAACACTCATTTCATGTTCCTGGGATGTCAGAATAGAGCTTTCTTTGCAAAACTCATTTATTGTCATATTTGAGTTTTCTGACAAGGCCTGATCAAAAAGCTGAGAACTGATGAAAACATGACTTTAACACTTATTTCATGTTCCTGGATGTCAGAATAGAGCTTTCTTTGCAAAACTTATGTCCATGTCAGATTTGAGTGTTTTCTGACAATGCCCTGATCAAAAAGCTGAGAACTGATGAAAACATGACTTTAACACTTATTTCATGTTCCTGGGATGTCAGAATAGAGCTTTCTTTGCAAAACTCATGTCCATGTCATATTTGAGTTTTCTGACAAGGCCTGATTAAAAAAGCTGAGAACTGATGAAAACATGACTTTAACACTAATTTCATGTTCCTGGATGTCAGAATAGAGCTTTCTTTGCAAAACTCTCGTTATTGTCATATTTGAGTTTTCTGACAAGGCCTGATCAAAAAAGCTGAGAACTGATGAAAACATATTTTAACACTCATTTCATGTTCCTGGGATGTCAGAATAGAGCTTTCTTTGCAAACTCATGTCCATGTCATATTTGAGTTTTCTGACAAGGCCTGATCAAAAAAGCTGAGAACTGATGAAAACATGACTTTAACACTATTTCATGTTCCTGGGATGTCAGAATAGAGCTTTCTTTGCAAACTCATGTCCATGTCATATTTGAATTTTCTGACAAGGCAAAGATTTAAAAAGCTGAGAACTGATGAAAACATGATTTTAACACTCAGTTCATGTTCCTGGGATGTCAGAATAGAGCTTTCTTTGCTAAACTTATTCCATTACATATTTGTGTTTCTGACAAGGCAGAGATTTAAAAGCTGAGAACTGATAAAAACATGACTTTAACACTCATTTCATGTTCCTGGGATGTCAGAAAGAGCTTTCTTTGCAAACTCATGTCCATTACAGATTTGTGTTTCCTGACAAGGCAGAGATTTAAAAAGCTGAGAACTGATTATTAAAACATGATATTAACACTCAGTTTCATGTTCCTGGGATGTCAGAATAGAGCTTTCTTTGCCAAACTCACTTTATTGTCATATTTGAGTTTTCTGACGAGGCCCTGATCAAAAAAGCTGAGAACTGATAAAACATGACTTTAACACTCATTTCATGTTCCTGGGATGTCAGAATAGAGCTTTCTTTGCAAAACTCACGTTATTGTCATATGAGGTTTCTGACAAGGCCTGATAAAAAAAGCTGAGAACTGATGAAAACATGACTTTAACACTTATTTCATGTTCCTGGGATGTCAGAAAAGAGCTTTCTTTGCTAAACTCATGTCCATGTCATATTTGAATTTTCTGACAAGGCAAAGATTTAAAAAGCTGAGAACTGATGAAAACATGATTTTAACACTCAGTTCATGTTCATGTTCCTGGGATGTCAGAATAGAGCTTTCTTTGCAAACTCACATTATTGTCATATTTGAGTTTTCTGACAAGGCCTGATCAAAAAAGCTGAGAACTGATGAAAACATGATTTTAACACTCAGTTCATGTTCCTGGGATGTCAGAATACAGCTTTCTTTGCAAACTCATGTCCATGTCAGATTTGTGTTTCCTGACAAGGCAGAGAATTAAAAGCTGAGAACTGATTAAAACATGATTTTAACACTCAGTTCATGTTCCTGGGATGTCAGAATAGAGCTTTCTTTGCAAAACTCACGTTATTGTCATATTTGAGTTTTCTGACAAGGCCTGATCAAAAAAGCTGAGAACTGATGAAAACATGACTTTAACACTTATTTCATGTTCCTGGGATGTCAGAATAGAGCTTTCTTTGCAAACTCATGTCCATTACAGATTTGTTTTTCCTGACAAGGCAGAGATTTAAAAAGCTGAGAACTGATGAAAACATGACTTTAACACTCATTTCATGTTCCTGGGATGTCAGAATAGAGCTTTCTTTGCAAAACTCATGTCCATGTCATATTTGAGTTTTCTGACAAGGCCTGATTAAAAAAGCTGAGAACTGATGAAAACATGACTTTAACACTTATTTCATGTTCCTGGGATGTCAGAATAGAGCTTTCTTTGCAAACTCACTTTATTATCATTTTGAGTTTTCTGACAAGGCCCTGATCAAAAAAGCTGAGAACTGATAAAAACATGACTTTAACACTTATTTCATGTTCCTGGGATGTCAGAAAAGAGCTTTCTTTGCTAAACTTATGTCCATGTCAGATTTGTTTCCTGACAAGGCAGAGATTTAAAAAAGCTGAGAACTGATGAAAAACATGATTTTAACACTCAGTTCATGTTCCTGGGATGTCAGAATAGAGCTTTCTTTGCAAACTCACGTTATTGTCATATTTGAGTTTTCTGACAAGGCCTGATCAAAAAAGCTGAGAACTGATAAAACATGACTTTAACACTCATTTCATGTTCCTGGGATGTCAGAATAGAGCTTTCTTTGCAAAACTCACGTTATTGTCATATTTGAGTTTTCTGACAAGGCCTGATCAAAAAAGCTGAGAACTGATGAAAACATGACTTTAACACTTATTTCATGTTCCTGGGATGTCAGAAAAGAGCTTTCTTTGCTAATCTTATGTCCATGTCAGATTTGTTGTTCCTGACCAAGGCAGAGATTTAAAAGCTGAGAACTGATGAAAACATGATTTTAACACTCAGTTCATGTTCCTGGGATGTCAGAATAGAGCTTTCTTTGCAAAACTCACGTTATTGTCATATTAGAGTTTTCTGACAAGGCCTGATTAAAAAAGCTGAGAACTGATGAAAACATGACTTTAACACTTATTTCATGTTCCTGGGATGTCAGAATAGAGCTTTCTTTGCAAAACTCATGTTTTTGTCATATTTGAGTTTTCTGACAATGATCAAAAAAGCTGAGAACTGATGAAAACATGACTTTAACACTCATTTCATGTTCCTGGGATGTCAGAATAGAGCTTTCTTTGCAAAACTCATGTCCATGTCATATTTGAGTTTTCTGACAAGGCCTGATTAAAAAAGCTGAGAACTGATGAAAACATGACTTTTTCACTATTCATGTTCCTGGGATGTCAGAATAGAGCTTTCTTTGCAAAACTCACTTTATTGTCATATTTGAGTTTTCTGACAAGGCCTGATCAAAAAGCTGAGAACTGATGAAACATGATTTTAACACTCATTTCATGTTCCTGGGATGTCAGAATAGAGCTTTCTTTGCAAACTCATGTCCATGTCAGATTTGAGTTTTCTGACAAGGCCCTGATCAAAAAGCTGAGAACTGATGAAAACATGACTTTAACACTAATTTCATGTTCCTGGGATGTCAGAATAGAGCTTTCTTTGCACAACTCATGTCCATGTCATATTTGATTTTCTGACAAGGCAAAGATTTAAAAAGCTGAGAACTGATGAAAACATGATTTTAACACTTATTTCATGTTCCTGGGATGTCAGAATAGAGCTTTCTTTGCAAAACTCACGTTATTGTCATATTAAGTTTTCTGACAAGGCCCTGATCAAAAAAGCTGAGAACTGATGAAAACATGACTTTAACACTTATTTCATGTTCCTGGGATGTCAGAAGAGCTTTCTTTGCTAAACTTATGTCCATTACAGATTTGTGTTTTCCTTACAAGGCCTGATTAAAAAAGCTGAGAACTGATGAAAACATGACTTTAACACTCATTTCATGTTCCTGGGATGTCAGAATAGAGCTTTCTTTGCACAACTCATGTCCATGTCATATTTGAGTTTTCTGACAAGGCCTGATTAAAAAGCTGAGAACTGATGAAAAATGACTTTACACTCATTTCATGTTCCTGGGATGAGAAATAGAGCTTTCTTTGCCAAACTCACGTTATTGTCATATTTGAGTTTTCTGACAAGGCCTGATCAAAAAAGCTGAGAACTGATGAAAACATGATTTTAACACTCAGTTCATGTTCCTCGGATGTCAGAATAGCAGCTTTCTTTGCAAAACTCATGTCCATGTCATATTTGTTTTCTGACAAGCAAAGATTTAAAAAGCTGAGAACTGATGAAAACATGATTTTAACACTCATTTCATGTTCCTGGGATGTCAGAATAGAGATTTCTTTGCCAATCTCACGTTATTGTCATATTTGAGTTTTCTGACAAGGCCTAATCAAAAAAACTGAGAACTGATGAAAACATGACTTCAACACTCATTTCATGTTCCTGGGATGTCAGAATAGAGCTTTCTTTGCAAGACTCATGTCCATGTCATATTTGAGTTTTCTGACAAGGCCTGATTAAAAAAAGCAGAGAACTGATTAAAACATGACTTTAACACTCAGTTCATGTTCCTGGGATGTTAGAATAGAGCTTTCTTTGCAAAACTCACTTTATTGTCATATTTGAGTTTTCTGACAATGCCCTGATCAAAAAGCTGAGAACTGATAAAAACATGACTTTAACACTTATTTCATGTTCCTGGGATGTCAGAAAGAGCTTTCTTTGCTAAACTTATGTCCATGTCAGATTTGTGTTTCCTGACAAGGCAGAGATTTAAAAGCTGAGAACTGATGAAAAACATGACTTTTACACTCATTTCATGTTCCTGGATGTCAGAATAGAGCTTTCTTTGCAAAACTCATGTTATTGTCATATTTGAGTTTTCTGACAAGCCTGATCAAAAAAGCTGAGAACTGATGAAAACATGACTTTAACACTCATTTCATGTTCCTGGGATGTCAGAATAGAGCTTTCTTTGCAAACTCACGTTATTGTCATATTAGAGTTTTCTGACAAGGCCTGATCAAAAAAGCTGAGAACTGATGAAAACATGACTTTAACACTTATTTCATGTTCCTGGGATGTCAGAAAAGAGCTTTCTTTGCAAACCATGTCCATGTCATATTTGTTGTTTCCTGACAAGGCAGAGATTTAAAAGCTGAGAACTGATTAAAACATGATTTTAACACTCAGTTCATGTTCCTGGGATGTCAGAATAGAGCTTTCTTTGCAAAACTCACGTTATTGTCATATTAGAGTTTTCTGACAAGGCCTGATAAAAAAGCTGAGAACTGATGAAAACATGACTTTAACACTTATTTCATGTTCCTGGGATGTCAGAATAGAGCTTTCTTTGCAAAACTCATGTTTTTTCATATTTGAGTTTCTGACAAGGCCTGATCAAAAAAGCTGAGAACTGATGAAAACATGACTTTAACACTCATTTCATGTTCCTGGGATGTCAGAATAGAGCTTTCTTTGCAAACTCACTTATTGTCATATTTGAGTTTTCTGACAAGGCCTAATCAAAAAAGCTGAGAACTGATGAAAACATGATTTTAACACTCAGTTCATGTTCCTCGGATGTCAGAATAGAGCTTTCTTTGCAAAACTCATGTCCATGTCATATTTGAGTTTTCTGACAAGGCCTGATTCAAAAAGCTGAGAACTGATGAAAACATGATTTAACACTCATTTCATGTTCCTGGGATGTCAGAATAGAGCTTTCTTTGCAAAACTCACATTATTGTCATATTTGAGTTTTCTGACAAGGCCTAATCAAAAAAGCTGAGAACTGATGAAAACATGATTTAACACTCAGTTTCATGTTCCTCGGATGTCAGAATACAGCTTTCTTTGCAAGACTCTGTCCATGTCAGATTTGTGTTTCCTGATAAGGCAGATAATTAAAAAGCTGAGAACTGATTATTAAACATGATTTTAACACTCAGTTCATGTTCCTGGGATGTCAGAATAGAGCTTTCTTTGCAAACTCACGTTATTGTCATATTAGAGTTTTCTGACAAGGCCTGATAAAAAAGCTAAGAACTGATGAAAACATGACTTTAACACTTATTTCATGTTCCTGGGATGTCAGAAAGAGCTTTCTTTGCTAAACTTATGTCCATTACAGATTTGTTTTTTCTTACAAGACAGAGATTTAAAAAGCTGAGAACTGATGAAAACATGACTTTAACACTCATTTCATGTTCCTGGGATGTCAGAATAGAGCTTTCTTTGCCAAACTCACATTATTGTCATATTTGAGTTTTCTGACAAGGCCTGATCAAAAAGCTGAGAACTGATGAAAACATGATTTTAACACTCAGTTCATGTTCCTCGGATGTCAGAATAGAGCTTTCTTTGCAAAACTCATGCCCATGTCATATTTGAGTTTTCTGACATGCCCTGATCAAAAAAGATGAGAACTGATGAAAACATTACTTTAACACTTATTTCATGTTCCTGGGATGTCAGAAAAGAGCTTTCTTTGCTAAACTTATGTCCATGTCAGATTTGTGTTTTCCTGATAAGGCAGAGATTTAAAAGCTGAGAACTGATTATTAAAACATGATTTTAACACTCAGTTCATGTTCCTGGGATGTCAGAATAGAGCTTTCTTTGCCAAACTCACGTTATTGTCATATTTGAGTTTTCTGACAAGGCCTAATCAAAAAGCTGAGAAATGATAAAACATTACTTTAACACTCATTTCATGTTCCTGGGATGTCAGAATAGAGCTTTCTTTGCAAAACTCACGTTACTGTCATATTACAGTTTTCTGACAAGGCCTGATCAAAAAGCTGAGAACTGATGAAAACATGACTTTAACACTTATTTCATGTTCCTGGGATGTCAGAAAAGAGCTTTCTTTGCTAAACTTATGTCCATTACAGATTTGTGTTTCCTGACAAGCAGAGATTTAAAAAGCTGAGAACTGATTATTAAAACATGACTTTAACACTCAGTTCATGTTCCTGGGATGTCAGAATAGAGCTTTCTTTGCAAAACTCACTTTATTGTCATATTTGAGTTTTCTGACGAGGCCCTGATCAAAAAAGCTGAGAACTGATAAAACATTACTTTAACACTCATTCATGTTCCTGGGATGTCAGAATAGAGCTTTCTTTGCAAAACTCACGTTATTGTCATATTAGAGTTTTTCTGACAAGCCTGATCAAAAAGCTGAGACTGATGAAAACATGACTTTAACACTTATTTCATGTTCCTGGATGTCAGAAAGAGCTTTCTTTGCAAAACTCATGTCCATGTCATATTTGAGTTTTCTGACAAGCAAAGATTTAAAAGCTGAGAACTGATGAAAACATGATTTTAACACTTAGTTCATGTTCCTGGGATGTCAGAATAGAGCTTTCTTTGCAAAACTCACGTTATTGTCATATTTGAGTTTTCTGACAAGGCCCTGATCAAAAAAGCTGAGAACTGATGAAAACATGACTTTAACACTTATTCATGTTCCTGGGATGTCAGAAAAGAGCTTTCTTTGCTAAACTTATGTCCATTACAGATTTGTGTTTCCTGACAAGGCCTGATTAAAAAAGCTGAGAACTGATGAAAACATGACTTTAACACTCATTTCATGTTCCTGGGATGTCAGAATAGAGCTTTCTTTGCACAACTCATGTCCATGTCATATTTGAGTTTTCTGACAAGGCCTGATTAAAAAAAGCTGAGAAATGATGAAAACATGACTTTTGCACTAATTTCATGTTCCTGGGATGTCAGAATAGAGCTTTCTTTGCAAACTCACGTTATTGTCATATTTGAGTTTTCTGACAAGGCCTGATCAAAAAAGCTGAGAACTGATGAAAACATGACTTTAACACTTATTTCATGTTCCTGGGATGTCAGAATAGAGCTTTCTTTGCAAAACTCACGTTATTGTCATATTTGAGTTTTCTGACAAGCCTAATCAAAAAGCTGAGAACTGATGAAAACATGATTTAACACTCAGTTTCATGTTCCTGGGATGTCAGAATAGAGCTTTCTTTGCAAACTCATGTCCATGTCATATTTGAGTTTCCTGACAAGGCCTGATTTAAAAAGCTGAGAACTGATGAAAACATGATTTTAACACTCAGTTCATGTTCCTGGGATGTCAGAATAGAGCTTTCTTTGCAAAACTCATGTTATTGTCATATTTGAGTTTTCTGACAAGGCCTGATCAAAAAAGCTGAGAACTGATGAAAACATGATTTTAACACTCAGTTCATTTCATTCCAGGATGTCAGAATCTGCTTTCTTTGCAAAACTCATGCCCATGTCATATTGAGTTTTCTGACAAGGCCTGATTAAAAAAAGCTGAGAACTGATGAAAACATGACTTTAGCACTTATTTCATGTTCCTGGGATGTCAGAATAGAGCTTTCTTTGCAAAACTCACTTTATTGTCATATTTGAGTTTTCTGACGATGCCCTAATCAAAAAAGCTGAGAACTGATAAAACATTACTTTAACACTCAGTTCATGTTCCTGGGATGTCAGAATAGAGCTTTCTTTGCAAAACTCACGTTATTGTCATATTTGAGTTTTCTGACAAGGCCTGATCAAAAAAGCTGAGAACTGATGAAAACATGACTTTAACACTCATTTCATGTTCCTGGGATGATGTCAGAAAGAGCTTTCTTTGCAAACTCATGTCCATGTCATATTTGAATTTTATGACAAGGCAAAGATTTAAAAAGCTGAGAACTGATGAAAACATGATTTTAACACTCATTTCATGTTCCTGGGATGTCAGAATAGAGCTTTCTTTGCAAAACTCACGTTATTGTCATATTTGAGTTTTCTGACAAGGCCTGATCAAAAAGCTGAGAACTGATGAAAACATGATTTTAACACTCAGTTCATGTTCCTGGATGTCAGAATAGAGCTTTCTTTGCAAACTCATGTCCATGTCAGATTTGTGTTTCCTGACAAGGCAGAGATTAAAAAGCTGAGAACTGATTATTAAAACATGATTTTAACACTCAGTTCATGTTCCTGGGATGTCAGAATAGAGCTTTCTTTGCAAAACTCACGTTATTGTCATATTTGAGTTTTCTGACAAGGCCTGATAAAAAAAGCTGAGAACTGATGAAAACATGACTTTAACACTTATTTCATGTTCCTGGGATGTCAGAAAAGAGCTTTTTTGCTAAACTTATGTCCATGTCAGATTTGTTTTTTCTGACAAGGCAGAGATTTAAAAAGCTGAGAACTGATGAAAACATGACTTTAACACTCATTTCATGTTCCTGGGATGTCAGAATAGAGCTTTCTTTGCAAAACTCATGTCCATGTTTTGAGTTTTCTGACAGGCCTGATCAAAAAAGCTGAGAACTGATGAAAACATGACTTTAACACTTATTTCATGTTCCTGGGATGTCAGAATAGAGCTTTCTTTTGCAAAACTCATGTTATTGTCATATTTGAGTTTTCTGACGAGGCCCTGATCAAAAAAGCTGAGAACTGATGAAAACATGATTTTAACACTCAGTTTCATGTTCCTGGGATGTCAGAATAGAGCTTTCTTTGCAAACTCATGTCCATGTCAGATTTGTGTTT
>JAOTQM010000793.1:0-22175 GCA_026939265.1 Oreonectes daqikongensis
AAGCCATCCTGGAACATGAAATAAGTGTTAAAGTCATTTTTACAACAATTCTCATCTTATCTGATCAGATTCATGTCAGAAAACACAAAACTGACAGGAATAAGACATTTGTAAAGAGAGCATCATTCTGACAAACAAGCCATCCTAGGAACATGAAATAAGTGTTAAAGTCATTTTTGCAACAGTTCTCATCTTATCTGATTAGAGTCATGTCAGAAAACACAAAACTGACAGGAAAAAAAGTTTTGCAAAGAAAGCTTTATTCTGACACACAAGCCATTCCAGGAACATAAAATGAGAGTTATAGTCATGTTTGCAAAAGTTCTTAGTTTATTTGATAGGTATCTGTCAGAAAGCACAAAACTGAAAGAACATGAGTTTTGCAAAGAGAGCTTCATTCTGACACCTGCAAGCCATCCTGGGAACATGAAATAAGTGTTAAAGTCATTTTTGCAAGTTCTCATCTTATCTGATCAGTGCCATGTCAGAAAACACAAAACTGACAAGAATAAGACATTTGTAAAGAGAGCTTCATTCTGACACACAAGCACATCCTAGGAACATGAAATAAGTGTTAAAGTCATTTTTGCAACATTTCTCATATTATCTGATCAATGCCATGTCAGAAAACACAAAACTGACAGAATAAGACTTTTGTAAAGAAGCTTTATTCTGACACACAAGACATCGTAGGAACATGAAATAAGTGTTAAAGTCATTTTTGCAACAGTTCTCATCTTATCTGATCAGAGTCATGTCAGAAAACACAAAACTGACAGGAAAATAAGTTTTGCAAAGAGAGCTTTATTCTGACACACAAGCCATCCAGGAACATAAAATGAGAGTTATAGTCATTTTTGCAACAGTTCTTATTTATTTGATCAGGTATCTGCTAGAAAACACAAAACTGAAGGAAACAAGAGTTTTGCAAAGAGAGCTTATTCTGCCACATACAAGACATCGTAGGAACATGAAATAAGTGTTAAAGTCATTTTTGCAACAGTTCTCATCTTATCTGATCAGTGCCATGTCAGAAAACACAAAACTGACAGGAAAAAGACATTTGTAAAGAAAGCTTATTCTGACACACAAGCCATCTAGGAACATGAAATAAGTGTTAAAGTCATTTTGCAACAGTTCTCATCTTATCTGATCAGATTCATGTCAGAAAACACAAAACTGACAGAATAAGACATTTGTAAAGAGAGCTTCATTCTGACACACAAGACATCCTAGGAACATGAAATAAGTGTTAAAGTCATTTTTGCAACAGTTCTCATCTTATCTGATCAGATCATGTCAGAAAACACAAAACTGACAGGAATAAGACATTGTAAAGAGAGCTTCATTCTGACACACAAGACATCATAGGAACATGAAATAAGTGTTAAAGTCATTTTTGCAACAGTTCTCATCTTATCTGATCAGTGCCATGTCAAAACACAAAACTGAAAAAACATGAGTTTTGTAAAGAGAGCTTCATTCTGACTGCAAAAGCCATCCTGGGAACATGAAATAAGTGTTAAAGTCATTTTTGCAACAGTTCTCATCTTATCTGATCAGAGTCATGTCAGAAAACACAAAACTGACAGGAATAAGACATTTGTAAAGAGAGCTTCATTCTGACACACAAGCCATCCTAGGAACATGAAAAAGTGTTAAAGTCATTTTTGCAACAGTTCTCATTTATCTGATCAGTGCCATGTCAGAAAACACAAAACTGAAAGAAAATGAGGTTTTGCAAAGAGAGCTTCATTCTGACCTGCAAGCCATCCTGGGAACATGAAATAAGTGTTAAAGTCATTTTTGCAACAGTTCTCATCTTATCTGATCAGTGCCATGTCAGAAAACAAAAAAACTGACAGGATAAGACATTTGTAAAGAGAGCTTTATTCTGACACACAAGACATCGTAGGAACATGAAATAAGTGTTAAAGTCATTTTTGCAACAGTTCTCATTTATCTGATCAGTGCCATGTCAGAAAACACAAAACTGACAGAATAAGACTTTTGTAAAGAGAGCTTTATTCTGACACACAAGCCATCATGGGAACATGAAATAAGTGTTAAAGATTTTTGCAACAGTTCTCATCTTATCTGATCAGAGTCATGTCAGAAAACACAAAACTGACAGGAAAAAAGACATTTGTAAAGAGAGCTTCATTCTGACACACAAGACATCATAGGAACATGAAATAAGTGTTAAAGTCATTTTTGCAAGTTCTCATCTTATCTGATCAGTGCATGTCAGAAAACACAAAACTGACAGAAATAAGACATTTGTAAAGAGAGCTTCATTCTGACAACACAAGCCATCCTAGGAACATGAAATAAGTGTTAAAGTTTTTTGCAACAGTTCTCATCTTATCTGATCAGTGCATGTCAGAAAACACAAAACTGACAGGAATAAGACTTTTGTAAAGAAGCTTCATTCTGACACACAAGCCATCCTAGGAACATGAAATAGAGTTAAAGTCATTTTTGCAACAGTTCTCATTTATCTGATAGGTATATGTCAGAAAACACAAAACTGAAAGAAATAAGAGTTTTGCAAAGAGAGCTTCATTCTGACCTGCAAGCCATCCTGGAACATGAAATAAGTGTTAAAGTCATTTTTGCAACAGTTCTCATCTTATCTGATCAGTGCCATGTCAGAAAACACAAAACTGACAAGATAAGATTTGCAAAGAGAGCTTCATTCTGACACACAACCATCCTAGGAACATGAAATAAGTGTTAAAGTCATTTTTGCAACAGTTCTCATCTTATCTGATCAGTGCCATGTCAGAAAACACAAAACTGACAGGAATAAGACATTTGTAAAGAGAGCTTATTCTGCCACACAAGACATCGTAGGAACATGAATAAGTGTTAAAGTTTTTTTGCAACAGTTCTCATATTATCTGATCAGTGCCATGTCAGAAAACACAAAACTGACAGGAAAAGACATTTGTAAAGAAAGCTTTATTCTGACACACAAGCCATCATGGAACATGAAATAAGTGTTAAAGTCATTTTTGCAACAAGTTCTCATCTTATCTGATCAGATTCATGTCAGAAAACACAAAACTGACAGGAATAAGACATTTGTAAAGAGAGCTTCATTCTACACAAAGACATCCTAGGAACATGAAATAAGTGTTAAAGTCATTTTTGCAACAGTTCTCATCTTATCTGATCAGAGTCATGTCAGAAAACACAAAACTGACAGGAATAAGACATTTGTAAAGAGAGCTTCATTCTGACACACAAGACATCGTAGGAACATGAAATAAGTGTTAAAGTCATTTTTGCAACAGTTCTCATCTTATCTGATCAGTGCCATGTCAGAAAACACAAAACTGAAAGAAACAAGAGTTTTGCAAAGAGAGCTTCATTCTGACCTGCAAGCCATCATGGGAACATGAAATAAGTGTTAAAGTCATTTTTGCAACAGTTCTCATTTATCGATCAGAACTCTGTCAGAAAACACAAAACTGAAGAAACAGAGTTTTGCAAAGAGAGCTTCATTCTGACCACAAGCCATCATGGGAACATGAAATAAGTGTTAAATCATTTTTGCAACAATTCTCATCTTATCTGATCAGATTCATGTCAGAAACACACAAAACTGAAAGAAACATGAGTTTTGCAAAGAGAGCTTCATTCTGACCTGCAAGCCATCCTGGGAACATGAAATAAGTGTTAAAGTCATTTTTGCAACAGTTCTCATCTTATCTGATCAGATTCATGTCAGAAAACACAAAACTGAAAGAAACATGAGTTTTGCAAAGAGAGCTTCATTCTGACCTGCAAGCCATCCTGGGAACATGAAATAAGTGTTAAAGTCATTTTTGCAACAGTTCTCATCTTATCTGATCAGAATCATGTCAAAACACAAAACTGACAGGAAAATGAGTTTTGCAAAGAGAGTTTCATTCTGACACAAGACATCGTAGGAACATGAAATAAGTGATAAAGTCATTTTTGCAAACAGTTGTCAAAACACAAAACTGAAAGAAACATGAGTTTGCAAAGAGAGCTTCATTCTGCCACAGAAGACATCCTAGGAACATGAAATAAGTGTTAAAGTCATTTTTGCAACAGTTCTCATCTTATCTGATCAGAGTCATGTCAGAAAACACAAAACTGACAGGAAAAAGACATTTGTAAAGAGAGCTTCATTCTGACACACAAGACATCCTAGGAACATGAAATAAGTGTTAAAGTCATTTTTGCAACAGTTCTCATCTTATCTGATCAGAGTCATGTCAGAAAACACAAAACTGACAGGAAACAAGACATGTAAAGAGAGCTTCATTCTGACACACAAGACATCGTAGGAACATGAAATAAGTGTTAAAGTCATTTTTGCAACAGTTCTCATCTTATCTGATCAGTGCCATGTCAGAAAACAAAAAACTGAAAGAAACATGAGTTTTGCAGAGAGAGCTTCATTCTGACCTGCAAGCCATCCTGGGAACATGAAATATGTGTTAAAGTCATTTTTGCAACAGTTCTCATCTTATCTGATCAGTGCCATGTCAGAAAACACAAAACTGACAGGAATAAGACATTTGTAAAGAGAGCTTCATTCTTACACACAAGACATCCTAGGAACATAAAATAAGTGTTAAAGTCATTTTTGCAACAGTTTCATCTTATCTGATCAGAGTCATGTCAGAAAACACAAAACTGAAAGAACATGAGTTTTGTAAAGAGAGCTTCATTCTGACCACAAGCCATCCGGGAACATGAAATAAGTGTTAAAGTCATTTTTGCAACAGTTCTCATCTTATCTGATTAGTGCCATGTCAGAAAACACAAAACTGAAAGAAACATGAGCTTTGCAAAGAGAGCTTGATTCTGACAAACAAGCCATTCCAGGAACATAAATTGAGAGTTCAAGTCATTTTTGCAAATGTTCTCATCTTATCTGATCAGAATCATGTCAGAAAACACAAAACTGACAGGAAAATGAGATTTGCAAAGAAAGTTTAATTCTGCCACACAAGACATCGTAGGAACATGAAATAAGTGTTAAAGACATTTTTGCAACAATTCTCATCTTATCTGATCAGAGTCATGTCAGAAAACACAAAACTGAAAAGAATAAGACATTTGTAAAGAGAGCTTCATTCTGACAAACAAGCCATTCCAGGAAGCTAAAATGAGAGTTATAGTCATGTTTGCAACAGTTCTTAGTTTATTTGATTAGGTATCTGCTAGAAAGCACAAAACTGAAAGAAACAAGAGTTTTGCAAAGAAAGCTTCATTCTGACCTGCAAGCCATCCTGGGAACATGAAATAAGTGTTAAAGTCATTTTTGCAACAATTCTCATCTTATCTGATCAGATTCATGTCAGAAAACACAAAACTGAAAGAAACATGAGTTTGCAAAGAAAGCTTCATTCTGACTGCAAGCCATCCTGGGAACATGAAATAAGTGTTAAAGTATTTTTGCAACAATTCTCATCTTATCTGATCAGATCATGTCAGAAAACACAAAACTGACAGGAATAAGACATTTGTAAAGAGAGCTTCATTCTGACAAACAAGCCATCCTAGGAACATGAAATAAGTGTTAAAGTCATTTTTGCAACAGTTCTCATCTTATCTGATTAGAGTCATGTCAGAAAACACAAAACTGACAGGAAAAAAAGTTTTGCAAAGAAGCTTTATTCTGACACACAAGCCATTCCAGGAACATAAAATGAGAGTTAAAGTCATTTTGCAAAAGTTCTTAGTTATTTGATTAGGTATGCAGAAAACACAAAACTGAAGAAAACATGAGTTTTGCAAAGAGAGCTTCATTCTGACCTGCAAGCCATCCTGGGAACATGAAATAAGTGTTAAAGTCATTTTTGCAACAGTTCTCATCTTATCTGATCAGTGCCATGTCAGAAAACACAAAACTGACAAGAATAAGACATTTGTAAAAAGAGCTTCATTCTGACACACAACACATCCTAAGGAACATGAAATAAGTGTTAAAGTCATTTTTGCAACATTTCTCATATTTCTGACAGTGCCATGTCAGAAAACACAAAACTGACAGGAATAAGACTTTGTAAAGAAAGCTTTATTCTGACACACAAGCCATCATGGGAACATGAAATAAGTGTTAAAGTCATTTTTGCAACAGTTCTCATCTTATCTGATCAGAGTCATGTCAGAAAACACAAAACTGACAGGAATAAGACATTGTAAAGAGAGCTTCATTCTGACCACAAGACATCCTAGGAACATGAAATAAGTGTTAAAGTCATTTTTGCAACAGTTCTCATCTTATCTGATCAGTGCCATGTCAGAAAACACAAAACTGAAAGAAACAAGAGTTTTGCAAAGAGAGCTTCATTCTGACCACAAGCCATCAGGAACATGAAATAAGTGTTAAAGTCTTTTGCAACAGTTCTCATTTATCTGATCAGAGTCATGTCAAAACACAAAACTGAAAGGAAAAGAGTTTTGTAAAGAGAGCTTCATTCTGACCACAAGCCATCATAGGAACATGAAATAAGTGTTAAAGTCATTTTTGCAACAGTTCTCATCTTATCTGATCAGTGCATGTCAGAAAACACAAAACTGACAAGAATAAGACATTTGTAAAGAGAGCTTCATTCTGACAACAAGCCATCCTAGGAACATGAAATAAGTGTTAAAGTCATTTTTGCAACAGTTCTCATCTTATCTGATCAGTGCCATGTCAGAAAACACAAAACTGACAGGAATAAGACATTTGTAAAGAGAGCTTCATTCTGAACACAAGCCATCCTAGGAACATGAAATAAGTGTTAAAGTCATTTTTGCAACAGTTCTCATCTTATCTGATCAGAGTCATGTCAGAAAACACAAAACTGACAGGAATAAGACTTTGCAAAGAGAGCTTCATTCTGACCACAAACACATCCTAGGAACATGAAATAAGTGTTAAAGTCATTTTTGCAACAGTCTCATCTTATCTGATCAGTGCCATGTCAGAAAAACACAAAACTGAAGAAACATGAGTTTTGCAAAGAGAGCTTCATTCTGACTGCAAGCCATCCTGGGAACATGAAATAAGTGTTAAAGTCATTTTTGCAACAGTTCTCATTTATCTGATCAGTGCCATGTCAGAAAACACAAAACTGACAGGAATAAGACATTTGTAAAGAGAGCTTCATTCTGACACACAAGCCATCATGGGAACATGAAATAAGTGTTAAAGTCATTTTTGCAACATTTCTCATCTTATCTGATCAGATTCATGTCAGAAAACACAAAACTGACAGGAATAAGACATTTGTAAAGAGAGCTTCATTCTGACACACAAGCCATCCTAGGAACATGAAATAAGTGTTAAAGTCATTTTTGCAACAGTTCTCATCTTATCTGATCAGAGTCATGTCAGAAAACACAAAACGAACAGGAATAAGACATTTGTAAAGAGAGCTTCATTCTGACACACAAGACATCATAGGAACATGAAATAAGTGTTAAAGTCATTTTTGCAACAGTTCTCATCTTATCTGATCAGTGCTATGTCAGAAAACACAAAACTGACAGGAATAAGACATTTGTAAAGAGAGCTTTATTCTGCCACATAAGACATCGTAGGAACATGAAATAAGTGTTAAAGTTATTTTTGCAACATTTCTCATATTATCTGACCAGTGCCATGTCAGAAAACACAAAACTGACAGGAATAAGACTTTTGTAAAGAAAGCTTTATTCTGACACACAAGCCATCATGGGAACATGAAGTAAGTGTTAAAGACATTTTTGCAACAATTCCCATCTTATCTGATCAGATTCATGTCAGAAAACACAAAACTGAAAGAAACATGAGTTTTGTAAAGAGAGCTTCATTCTGACACACAAGACATCGTAGGAACATGAAATAAGGGTTAAAGTCATTTTTGCAACAGTTCTCATCTTATCTGATCAGTGTCAATGTCAGAAAACACAAAACTGAAAGAACATGAGTTTGCAAAGAGAGCTTCATTCTGACATGCAAGCCATCCTGGAACATGAAATAAGTGTTAAAGTCATTTTTGCAACAGTTCTCATCTTATCTGATCAGTGCCATGTCAGAAAACACAAAACTGACAGGAAAAATGAATTTGCAAAGAGAGCTTTATTCTGCCACACAAGACATCATAGGAACATGAAATAAGTGTTAAAGTCATTTTTGCAACAGTTCTCATCTTATCTGATCAGTGCCATGTCAGAAAACACAAAACTGACAGGAATAAGACATTTGTAAAGAGAGCTTATTCTGACAAACAAGCCATCCTGGAACATGAAATAAGTGTTAAAGTCATTTTTGCAACAGTTCTCATATATCTGATCAGTGCCATGTCAGAAAACACAAAACTGACAGGAATAAGACTTTGTAAAGAGAGCTTTATTCTGCCACACAAGACATCATAGGAACATGAAATAAGTGTTAAAGTCATTTTTGCAACAATTCTCATCTTATCTGATCAGATTCATGTCAGAAAACACAAAACTGACAGGAATAAGACATTTGTAAAGAGAGCTTCATTCTTACACACAAGACATCCTAGGAACATGAAATAAGTGTTAAAGTCATTTTTGCAACAGTTCTCATCTTATCTGATCAGAGTCATGTCAGAAAACACAAAACGAACAGGAATAAGACATTTGTAAAGAGAGCTTCATTCTGACACACAAGACATCATAGGAACATGAAATAAGTGTTAAAGTCATTTTTGCAACAGTTCTCATCTTATCTGATCAGTGCTATGTCAGAAAACACAAAACTGACAGGAATAAGACATTTGTAAAGAGAGCTTTATTCTGCCACATAAGACATCGTAGGAACATGAAATAAGTGTTAAAGTTATTTTTGCAACATTTCTCATATTATCTGACCAGTGCCATGTCAGAAAACACAAAACTGACAGGAATAAGACATTTGTAAAGAGAGCTTCATTCTGACACACAAGACATCGTAGGAACATGAAATAAGTGTTAAAGTCATTTTTGCAACAGTTCTCATCTTATCTGATCAGAGTCATGTCAGAAAACACAAAACTGAAAGAAACAAGAGTTTTGTAAAGAGAGCTTCATTCTGACACACAAGACATCCTAGGAACATGAAATAAGTGTTAAAGTCATTTTTGCAACAGTTTCTTATTTATCTGATCATAGTGCATGTCAGAAACACAAAACTGAAAGAAACATGAGTTTTGCAAAGAGAGCTTCATTCTGACCTGCAAGCCATCCTGGGAACATGAATAAGTGTTAAAGTCATTTTTGCAACAGTTCTCATCTTATCTGATCAGTGCCATGTCAGAAAACACAAAACTGAAGGAGAAAAGACATTTGCAAAGAGAGCTTTATTCTGACACACAAGACATCATAGGAACATGAAATAAGTGTTAAAGTCATTTTTGCAACAGTTCTCATCTTATCTGATCAGTGCCATGTCAGAAAACACAAAACTGACAGGAATAAGACATTTGTAAAGAGAGCTTCATTCTGACACACAAGCCATCCTAGGAACATGAAATAAGTGTTAAAGTCATTTTTGCAACAGTTCTCATCTTATCTGATCAGTGCCATGTCAGAAAACACAAAACTGACAGGAATAAGACATTTGTAAAGAAAGCTTTATTCTGACACACAAGCATCATAGGAACATGAAATAAGTGTTAAAGTCATTTTTGCAACAGTTCTCATCTTATCTGATCAGATTCATGTCAGAAAACACAAAACTGACAGGAATAAGACATTTGTAAAGAGAGCTTCATTCTGACCCAAGACATCCTAGGAACATGAAATAAGTGTTAAAGTCATTTTTGCAACAGTTCTCATCTTATCTGATCAGAGTCATGTCAGAAAACACAAAACTGACAGGAAAAAAGTTTTGCAAAGAGAGCTTTATTCTGACACACAAGCCATCCAGGAACATGAAATGAGTGTTAAAGTCATTTTTGCAAAAGTTCTTAGTTATTGATCAGGTATCTGCAGAAAACACAAAACTGAAAGAAACATGAGTTTTGCAAAGAGAGCTTCATTCTGACCTGCAAGCCATCCGGGAACATGAAATAAGTGTTAAAGTCATTTTTGCAACAGTTCTCATCTTATCTGATCAGTGCCATGTTAGAAAACACAAAACTGACAAGAATAAGACATTTGTAAAAAGAGCTTCATTCTGACACACAACACATCCTAGGAACATGAAATAAGTGTTAAAGTTATTTTTGCAACATTTCTCATATTATCTGACCAGTGCCATGTCAGAAAACACAAAACTGACAGGAATAAGACTTTTGTAAAGAAAGCTTTATTCTGCCACATAAGACATCGTAGGAACATGAAATAAGTGTTAAAGTTATTTTTGCAACAGTTCTCATCTTATCTGATCAGTGCCATGTCAGAAAACACAAAACTGACAGGAATAAGACATTTGTAAAGAGAGCTTCATTCTTACACACAAGACATCCTAGGAACATGAAATAAGTGTTAAAGTCATTTTTGCAACAGTTCTCATCTTATCTGATCAGTGCCATGTCAGAAAACACAAAACTGAAAGAAAATGAGTTTTGTAAAGAGAGCTTCATTCTGACAACAAGACATCCTAGGAACATGAAATAAGTGTTAAAGTCATTTTTGCAACAGTTTCATCTTATCTGATCAGTGCCATGTCAGAAAACACAAAACTGACAGGAATAAGACATTTGTAAAGAGAGCTTCATTCTGACACACAAGACATCCTAGGAACATGAAATAAGTGTTAAAGTCATTTTTGCAACAGTTCTCATCTTATCTGATCAGAGTCATGTCAGAAAACACAAAACTGACAGGAATAAGACTTTGTAAAGAGAGCTTCATTCTGACACACAAGCCATTTCCATGAAATAAGTGTTAAAGTCATTTTGCAACAGTTCTCATTTATCTGATCAGACTCTGTCAGAAAACACAAAACTGAAAGAAACATGAGTTTTGCAAAGAGAGCTTCATTCTGACCTGCAAGCCATCCTGGGAACATGAAATAAGTGTTAAAGTCATTTTTGCAACAATTCTCATCTTATCTGATCAGATACATGTCAGAAAACACAAAACTGAAAGAAACATGAGTTTTGCAAAGAGAGCTTCATTCTGACACTCAAGCCATCCTAGGAACATGAAATAAGTGTTAAAGTCATTTTTGCAACAGTTCTCATCTTATCTGATCAGTGCCATGTCAGAAAACACAAAACTTAAAGAAACATGAGTTTTGCAAAGAGAGCTTCATTCTGACCACAAGCCATCTAGGAACATGAAATAAGTGTTAAAGTCATTTTTGCAACAGTTCTCATCTTATCTGATCAGAGTCATGTCAGAAAACACAAACTGACAGGAAATAAGTTTTGCAAAGAGAGCTTTATTCTGACACACAAGCCCATCCAGGAACATAAAATGAGAGTTAAAGTCATGTTTGCAACAGTTCTTATTTATTGATTAGGATCTGTCAGAAAGCACAAAACTGAAGAAACAAGAGTTTGCAAAGAGAGCTTCATTCTGACCTGCAAGCCATCATGGGAACATGAAATAAGTGTTAAAGTCATTTTTGCAACAGTTCTCATCTTATCTGATCAGAGTCATGTCAGAAAACACAAAACTGACAGGAATAAGACATTTGTAAAGAGAGCTTTATTCTGCCACATAAGACATCGTAGGAACATGAAATAAGTGTTAAAGTTATTTTTGCAACATTTCTCATATTATCTGACCAGTGCCATGTCAGAAAACACAAAACTGACAGGAAAAAGACATTTGTAAAGAAAGATTTATTCTGACACACAAGCCATCATGGGAACATGAAATAAGTGTTAAAGTCATTTTTGCAACAGTTCTCATCTTATCTGATCAGATTCATGTCAGAAAACACAAAACTGACAGGAATAAGACATTTGTAAAGAGAGCTTCATTCTGACACACAAGACATCCTAGGAACATGAAATAAGTGTTAAAGTCATTTTTGCAACAGTTCTCATCTTATCTGATCAGAGTCATGTCAGAAAACACAAAAGACAGGAATAAGACATTTGTAAAGAGAGCTTCATTCTGACACACAAGACATCCTAGGAACATGAAATAAGTGCTAAAGTCATTTTTGCAACAGTTCTCATCTTATCTGATCAGTGCTATGTCAGAAAACACTAAACTGACAGGAATAAGACATTTGTAAAGAGAGCTTCATTCTGACAAACAAGCCATCCTAGGAAAATGAAATAAGTGTTAAAGTCATTTTTGCAACAGTTCTCATCTTATCTGATCAGAGTCATGTCAGAAAACACAAAACTGACAGGAATAAGACATTTGTAAAGAGAGCTTCATTCTGACACACAAGCCATTCCAGGAACATAAAATGAGAGTTATAGTCATGTTTGCAACAGTTCTTAGTTTATTTGATTAGGTATCTGTCAGAAAACACAAAACTGAAAGAAACAAGATTTGCATAGAGAGCTTCATTCTGACCTGCAAGCCATCCTGGGAACATGAAATAAGTGTTAAAGTCATTTTTGCAACAGTTCTCATCTTATCTGATCAGAGTCATGTCAGAAAACACAAAACTGACAGGAATAAGACATTTGTAAAGAGAGCTTTATTCTGCCACATAAGACATCGTAGGAACATGAAATAAGTGTTAAAGTTATTTTTGCAACATTTCTCATATTATCTGACCAGTGCCATGTCAGAAAACACAAAACTGACAGGAAAAAGACATTTGTAAAGAAAGATTTATTCTGACACACAAGCCATCATGGGAACATGAAGTAAATGTTAAAGACATTTTTGCAACAATTCTCATCTTATCTGATCAGATTCATGTCAGAAAACACAAAACTGACAGGAATAAGACATTTGTAAAGAGAGCTTCATTCTGACACACAAGACATCGTAGGAACATGAAATAAGTGTTAAAGTCATTTTTGCAACAGTTCTCATCTTATCTGATCAGAGTCATGTCAGAAAACACAAAACTGACAGGAATAAGACATTTGTAAAGAGAGCTTCATCTGACACACAAGACATCGTAGGAACATGAAATAAGTGTTAAAGTCATTTTTGCAACAGTTCTCATCTTATCTGATCAGTGTCATGTCAGAAAACACAAAACTGAAAGAAACATGAGTTTTGCAAAGAGAGCTTCATTCTGACCACAAGCCATCATGGGAACATGAAATAAGTGTTAAAGTCATTTTGCAACAGTTCTCATTTATCTGATCAGAACTCTGTCAGAAAACACAAAACTGAAAGAAACAAGAGTTTGTAAAGAGAGCTTCATTCTGACCTGCAAGCCATCATGGGAACATGAAATAAGTGTTAAAGTCATTTTGCAACAGTTCTCATCTTATCTGATCAGATCATGTCAGAAAACACAAAACTGAAAGAAACATGAGTTTTGCAAAGAGAGCTTCATTCTGACCACAAGCCATCCTAGGAACATGAAATAAGTGTTAAAGTCATTTTTGCAACAGTTCTCATCTTATCTGATCAGAGTCATGTCAGAAAACACAAAACTGACAGGAATAAGACAGTTTGTAAAGAGAGCTTCATTCTGAAACACAAGCCATCCTAGGAACATGAAATAAGTGTTAAAGTCATTTTTGCAACAGTTCTCATCTTATCTGATCAGTGCCATGTCAGAAAACACAAAACTGAAAGAAACATGAGTTTTGCAAGAGAGCTTCATTCTGACCACAAGCCATCCTGGAACATGAAATAAGTGTTAAAGTCATTTTTGCAACAGTTCTCATCTTATCTGATCAGTGCCATGTCAGAAACACAAAACTGACAGGAATAAGACATTTGTAAAGAGAGCTTCATTCTGCACACAAGACATCGTAGGAACATGAAATAAGTGTTAAAGTCATTTTTGCAACATTTTCATATTATCTGATCAGTGCCATGTCAGAAAACACAAAACTGACAGGAATAAGACTTTTGTAAAGAAAGCTTTATTCTGCCACACAAGCCATCATAGGAACATGAAATAAGTGTTAAAGTCATTTTTGCAACAGTTTCATCTTATCTGATCAGTGCATGTCAGAAAACACAAAACTGACAGGAATAAGACATTTGTAAAGAGAGCTTCATTCTGACACACAGAAATCCTAGGAACATGAAATAAGTGTTAAAGTCATTTTTGCAACAGTTCTCATCTTATCTGATCAGAGCCATGTCAGAAAACACAAAACTGACAGGAATAAGACTTTTGTAAAGAAAGCTTTATTCTGACACACAAGCCATCATGGAACATGAAATAAGTGTTAAAGTCATTTTTGCAACAGTTCTCATCTTATCTGATCAGTGCCATGTCAGAAAACACAAAACTGACAGGAATAAGACATTTGTAAAGAGAGCTTCATTCTGACACACAAGACATCCTAGGAACATGAAATAAGTGTTAAAGTCATTTTTGCAACATTCTCATTTATCTGATCAGTGCCATGTCAGAAAACACAAAACTGACAGGAATAAGACTTTTGTAAGAAAGCTTCATTCTGACACACAAGCCATCATGGGAACATGAAATAAGTGTTAAAGTCATTTTTGCAACAATTCTCATCTTATCTGATCAGATTCATGTCAGAAAACACAAAACTGAAAGAAACATGTTTTGTAAAGAGAGCTTCATTCTGACACACAAGACATCCTAGGAACATGAAATAAGTGTTAAAGTCATTTTTGCAACAGTTCTCATCTTATCTGATCAGTGCATGTCAGAAAACACAAAACTGAAGAAACATGAGTTTTGCAAAGAAGCTTCATTCTGACCTGCAAGCCATCCTGGGAACATGAAATGTGTTAAAGTCATTTTTGCAACAGTTCTCATCTTATCTGATCATGCCATGTCAGAAAAACAAAACTGACAGGAAAATGAATTTTGCAAAGAGAGCTTCATTCTGACACACAAACATCCTAGGAACATGAAATAAGTGTTAAAGTCATTTTTGCAACAGTTCTCATCTTATCTGATCAGTGCCATGTCAGAAAACACAAAACTGACAAGAATAAGACATTTGTAAAGAGAGCTTCATTCTGACACACAACCATCCTAGGAACATGAAATAAGTGTTAAAGTCATTTTTGCAACATTCTCATATTATCTGATCAGTGCATGTCAGAAAACACAAAACTGACAGGAATAAGACTTTTGTAAAGAGAGCTTTATTCTGACACACAACCATAGGAACATGAAATAAGTGTTAAAGTCATTTTTGCAACAGTTCTCATCTTATCTGATCAGTGTCATGTCAGAAAACACAAAACTGAAAGAAACATGAGTTTTGCAAAGAGAGCTTCATTCTGACCACAAGCCATCCTGGGAACATGAAATAGTGTTAAAGTCATTTTTGCAACAGTTCTCATCTTATCTGATCAGTGTCATGTCAGAAAACACAAAACTGACAGGAATAAGACATTTGTAAAGAGAGCTTTATTCTGACCACACAACCATCCTAGGAACATGAAATAAGTGTTAAAGTCATTTTGCAACATTCTCATCTTATCTGATCAGTGCCATGTCAGAAAACACAAAACTGACAGGAATAAGACATTTGTAAAGAGAGCTTCATTCTGACACACAAGACATCCTAGGAACATGAAATAAGTGTTAAAGTCATTTTTGCAACATTCTCATCTTATCTGATCAGAGTCATGTCAGAAAACACAAAACTGACAGAATAAGACATTTGTAAAGAGAGCTTCATTCTGACACACAACATCCTAGAACATGAAATAAGTGTTAAAGTCATTTTTGCAACAGTTCTCATCTTATCTGATCAGTGCCATGTCAGAAAACACAAAACTGAAAGAAACATAAGTTTTGCAAAGAGAGCTTCATTCTGACCACAAGCCATCCTGGAACATGAAATAAGTTTAAAGTCATTTTTGCAACAGTTCTCATCTTATCTGATCAGTGCATGTCAGAAAACACAAAACTGACAGGAATAAGACATTTGTAAAGAGAGCTTCATTCTGACACACAAGACATCCTGGAACATGAAATAAGTGTTAAAGTCATTTTTGCAACATTTCTCATCTTATCTGATCAGTGCCATGTCAGAAAACACAAAACTGACAGGAATAAGACTTTGTAAAGAGAGCTTCATTCTGACACACAAGCCATCCTAGGAACATGAAATAAGTGTTAAGTCATTTTTGCAACAGTTCTCATCTTATCTGATCAGATTCATGTCAGAAAACACAAAACTGACAGGAACAAGTTTTGTAAAGAGAGCTTCATTCTGACACACAGACCATCCTAGGAACATGAAATAAGTGTTAAAGTCATTTTTGCAACAGTTCTCATCTTATCTGATCATGCTATGTCAGAAAAACACAAAACTGACAGGAATAAGACATTTGTAAAGAGAGCTTCATTCTGACCACACAAGACATCCTAGGAACATGAAATAAGTGTTAAAGTCATTTTTGCAACATTTCTCATATTATCTGATCAGTGCCATGTCAGAAAACACAAAACTGACAGGAATAAGACTTTTGTAAAGAGAGCTTCATTCTGACCACAAGCCATCCTGGGAACATGAAATAAGTGTTAAAGTCATTTTTGCAACAATTCTCATCTTATCTGATCAGATACATGTCAGAAAACACAAAACTGAAAGAAACATGAGTTTTGCAAAGAGAGCTTCATTCTGACACACAAGCCATCCTAGGAACATGAAATAAGTGTTAAAGTCATTTTTGCAACAGTTCTCATCTTATCTGATCAGTGCCATGTCAGAAAACACAAAACTGAAAGAAACATGAGTTTTGCAAAGAGAGCTTCATTCTGACCTGCAAGCCATCCTGGGAACATGAAATAAGTGTTAAAGTCATTTTTGCAACAGTTCTCATCTTATCTGATCAGTGCCATGTCAGAAAACACAAAACTGACAGGAAAATGATTTGGCAAAGAGAGCTTTATTCTGACCACAAGACATCCTAGGAACATGAAATAAGTGTTAAAGTCATTTTTGCAACAGTTCTCATCTTATCTGATCAGTGCCATGTCAGAAAACACAAAACTGACAGGAATAAGACATTTGTAAGAGAGCTTCATTCTGACACACAAGCCATCCTAGGAACATGAAATAAGTGTTAAAGTCATTTTTGCAACATTTCTCATATTATCTGATCAGTGCCATGTCAGAAAACACAAAACTGACAGGAATAAGACTTTTGTAAAGAAAGCTTTATTCTGACACACAAGCCATCCTGGAACATGAAATAAGTGTTAAAGTCATTTTTGCAACAGTTCTCATCTTATCTGATCAGATTCATGTCAGAAAACACAAAACTGACAGGAATAAGACATTTGTAAAGAGAGCTTCATTCTGCACACAAGACATCCTAGGAACATGAAATAAGTGTTAAAGTCATTTTTGCAACAGTTCTCATCTTATCTGATCAGTCATGTCAGAAAACACAAACTGACAGGAATAAGACATTTGTAAAGAGAGCTTCATTCTGACAACAAGCCATCCTAGGAACATGAAATAAGTGTTAAAGTCATTTTTGCAACAGTTCTCATCTTATCTGATCAGTGCCATGTCAGAAAACACAAAACTGACAGGAATAAGATTTGTAAAGAGAGCTTCATTCTGACCACAAAGCCATCCTAGGAACATGAAATAGTGTTAAAGTCATTTTTGCAACATTTCTCATCTTATCTGATCGACAGTGCCATGTCAGAAAACACAAAACTGACAGAATAAGACTTTGTAAAGAGAGCTTCATTCTGACACCACAACCATCATGGGAACATGAAATAAGTGTTAAAGTCATTTTTGCAACAATTCTCATCTTATCTGATCAGATTCATGTCAGAAAACACAAAACTGAAGAATGAGTTTTGTAAAGAGAGCTTCATTCTGACACACAAGACATCCTAGGAACATGAAATAAGTGTTAAAGTCATTTTTGCAACAGTTCTCATCTTATCTGATCAGTGCATGTCAGAAAACACAAAACTGAAGAAACAGAGTTTTGCAAAGAGAGCTTCATTCTGACCTGCAAGCCATCCTGGGAACATGAAATAAGTGTTAAAGTCATTTTTGCAACAGTTCTCATCTTATCTGATCAGTGCATGTCAGAAAACACAAAACTGACAGGAAAATGAATTTTGCAAAGAGAGCTTTATTCTGCCACACAAGACATCCTAGGAACATGAAATAAGTGTTAAAGTCATTTTTGCAACAGTTCTCATCTTATCTGATCAGCCATGTCAGAAAACACAAAACTGACAGGAATAAGACATTTGTAAAGAGAGCTTCATTCTGACACACAAGCCATCCTAGGAACATGAAATAAGTGTTAAAGTCATTTTTGCAACAGTTCTCATCTTATCTGATCAGTGCCATGTCAGAAAACACAAAACTGACAGGAATAAGACTTTTGTAAAGAAGCTTCATTCTGACACACAAGCCATCCTAGGAACATGAAATAAGTGTTAAAGTCATTTTTGCAACATTCTCATCTTATCTGATCAGTCATGTCAGAAAACACAAAACTGACAGGAATAAGACATTTGTAAAGAGAGCTTCATTCTGAACACAAGACATCCTAGGAACATGAAATAAGTGTTAAAGTCATTTTTGCAACAGTTCTCATCTTATCTGATCAGAGTCATGTCAGAAAACACAAAACTGACAGGAATAAGACATTGTAAAGAGAGCTTCATTCTGACACACAAGACATCCTAGGAACATGAAATAAGTGTTAAAGTCATTTTTGCAACAGTTCTCATCTTATCTGATCAGTGCCATGTCAGAAAACACAAAACTGACAGGAATAAGACATTTGTAAAGAGAGCTTATTCTGACACCACAAGACATCGTAGGAACATGAAATAAGTGTTAAAGTTTTTTTGCAACATTTCTCATCTTATCTGACAGTGCCATGTCAGAAACACAAAACTGACAGGATAAGACTTTTGTAAAGAAAGCTTTATTCTGACCACAAGCCATCATGGGACATGAAATAAGTGTTAAAGTCATTTTTGCAACAATTCTCATCTTATCTGATCAGATTCATGTCAGAAAACACAAAACTGAAAGAAACTGAGTTTTGTAAAGAGAGCTTCATTCTGACACACAAGCATCCTAGGAACATGAAATAAGTTAAGTCATTTTTGCAACAGTTCTCATCTTATCTGATCAGTGCAATGTCAGAAAACACAAAACTGAAAGAAACATGAGTTTTGCAAAGAGAGCTTCATTCTGACCTGCAAGCCATCCTGGGAACATGAAATAAGTGTTAAAGTCATTTTTGCAACAGTTCTCATCTTATCTGATCAGTGCCATGTCAGAAAACACAAAACTGACAGGAAAATGATTTGTCAAAGAGAGCTTCATTCTGCACACAAGACATCCTAGGAACATAAAATAAGTGTTAAAGTCATTTTTGCAACAGTTCTCATCTTATCTGATCAGTGCCATGTCAGAAAACACAAAACTGACAGGAATAAGACATTTGTAAAGAGAGCTTCATTCTTACACACAAGACATCCTAGGAACATGAAATAAGTGTTAAAGTCATTTTTGCAACAGTTCTCATCTTATCTGATTAGAGTCATGTCAGAAAACACAAAACTGACAGGAAAAAAAGTTTTGCAAAGAAAGCTTTATTCTGACACACAAGCCATTCCAGGAACATAAAATGAGAGTTATAGTCATGTTTGCAACAGTTCTTAGTTTTATTTGATTAGGTATCTCTAGAAACACAAAACTGAAAGAAACATGAGTTTTGCAAAGAGAGCTTCATTCTGACCTGCAAGCCATCCTGGGAACATAAATAAGTGTTAAAGTCATTTTTGCAACAGTTCTCATCTTATCTGATCAGTGCCATGTCAGAAAACACAAAACTGACAAGAATAAGACATTTGTAAAGAGAGCTTCATTCTGACCACAACACATCCTAAAACATGAAATAAGTGTTAAATTCATTTTTGCAACATTTCTCATATTATCTGACAGTGCCATGTCAGAAAACACAAACTGACAGAATAAGACTTTTGTAAAGAGAGCTTATTCTGCCACACAAAACATCGTAGGAACATGAAATAAGTGTTAAAGTTATTTTTGCAACAGTTCTCATCTTATCTGATCAGAGTCATGTCAAAAAACACAAAACTGAAAGAAACATTAGTTTTGCAGAGAGAGCTTCATTCTGACCTGCAAGCCATCATGGGAACATGAAATAAGTGCTAAAGTCATTTTTGCAACAGTTCTCATCTTATCTGATCAGTGTCTTGTCAGAAAACACAAAACTGACAGGAATAAGACATTTGTAAAGAGAGCTTTATTCTGCCACACACACATCCTAGGAACATGATAAGTGTTAAAGTCATTTTTGCAACATTTCTCATCTTATCTGATCAGTGCCATGTCAGAAAACACAAAACTGACAGGAATAAGACATTTGTAAGAGAGCTTCATTCTTCTGACACACAAGACATCCTAGGAACATGAAATAAGTGTTAAGTCATTTTTGCAACAGTTCTCATCTTATCTGATCAGAGTCATGTCAGAAACACAAAACTGACAGGAAAGACATTTGTCAAGAGAGCTTCATTCTGACACACAAGACATCCATCCTAGGAACATGAAATAAGTGTTAAAGTCATTTTTGCAACAGTTCTCATCTTATCTGATCAGTGTATGTCAGAAAACACAAAACTGACAGGAATAAGACATTTGTAAAGAGAGCTTCATTCTGCCACACAAGACATCCTAGAACATGAAATAAGTGTTAAAGTCATTTTTGCAACATTTCTCATCTTATCTGATCAGTGCCATGTCAGAAAACACAAAACTGACAGGAATAAGACATTTGTAAAGAGAGCTTCATTCTGACACACAAGCCATCCTAGGAACATGAAATAAGTGTTAAAGTCATTTTTGCAACAGTTCTCATCTTATCTGATTAGAGTCATGTCAGAAAACACAAAACTGACAGAAAAAAATTTTTGCAAAGAAAGCTTTATTCTGACACACAAGCCATTCCAGGAACATAAAATGAGAGTATAGTCATTTTTGCAACAGTTCTCATTTATTTGATTAGTATCTGCTAGAAACACAAACTGAAAGAAACATGAGTTTTTGCAAAGAGAGCTTCATTCTGACCTGCAAGCCATCCTGGGAACATGAAATAAGTGTTAAAGTCATTTTTGCAACAGTTCTCATCTTATCTGATCAGTGCCATGTCAGAAAACACAAACTGACAAGAATAAGACATTTGTAAAAAGCTTTATTCTGACCACAACACATCCTAGGAACATGAAATAAGTGTTAAAGTCATTTTTGCAACATTTCTCATATTATCTGACAGTGCCATGTCAGAAAACACAAAACTGACAGGAATAAGACTTTTGTAAAGAAAGCTTTATTCTGTCCCACATAAGACATCGTAGGAACATGAAATAAGTGTTAAAGTCATTTTTGCAACAGTTCTCATCTTATCTGATCAGAGTCATGTCAGAAAACACAAAACTGACAGGAATAAGACATTTGTAAAGAAAGCTTTATTCTGACACACAAACCATTCCATGAAATAAGTGTTAAAGTCATTTTTGCAACATTCTGTAATTTGATCAGACTCTGTCAGAAAACACAAAACTGAACAGAATAAGACATTTGTAAAGAGAGCTTCATTCTGACACACAAGCCATCCTAGGAACATGAAATAAGTGTTAAAGTCATTTTTGCAACAGTTCTCATCTTATCTGATCAGAGTCATGTCAGAAAACACAAAACTGACGGAAAATAATTTGTAAAGAAAGCTTCATTCTGACAACAAGCCATCCAGGAACATGAAATAAGTGTTAAAGTCATTTTTGCAACAGTTCTCATTTATCTGATCAGTATCTGTAGAAACACAAAACTGAAAGAAACAAGAGTTTTGCAAAGAGAGCTTCATTCTGACCTGCAAGCCATCCTGGGAACATGAAATAATTGTTAAAGTCATTTTTGCAACAGTTCTCATCTTATCTGATCAGAGTCATGTCAGAAAACACAAAACTGAAAGAATAAGACATTTGTAAAGAGAGCTTCATTCTGCCACACAAGACATCCTAGGAACATGAAATAAGTGTTAAAGTCATTTTTGCAACAGTTCTCATCTTATCTGATCAGTGCCATGTCAGAAAACACAAAACTGACAGGAAAAAGACATTTGTAAAGAAAGCTTTATTC
>JAOTQM010000794.1:0-16636 GCA_026939265.1 Oreonectes daqikongensis
TTTTTTGATGAGGGCTCTGTCAGAAAGCAAAAAATTGACAGGAACATGAGTTTTGCAAAGAAAGCTGTTTCTCACAAACAGGCCATCCCAGGAACATAAAATGAGTGTTAAAGTCATTTTTCAAACAGTTCTCATCTTTTTTGATGAGGGCTCTGTCAGAAAGCAAAAAATTGACAGGAACATGAGTTTTGCAAAGAAAGCTGTTTCTCACTAACAGGCATCCCAGGAACATAAAATGAGTGTTAAAGTCATGTTTTCAACAGTTCTCTTCTTTTTTGATGAGGGCTCTTTAGAAAGCAAAAAATTGACAGGAACATGAGTTTTGCAAAGAAAGCTGTTTTCTCACAAACAGGCCATCCCAGGAACATAAAATGAGTGTTAAAGTCATGTTTCAACAGTTCTCAGTTATTTTGATCAGGGACCTGTCAGTAAGCTAAAAACAAACAGGAACATGAGTTTTGCAAAAAAAGCTGTTTTATACAAACTGGCCATCCCAGGAATATGACTGAGTGTTAAAGTCATCTTGGCAACAGTTCTCATCTTTTTTGATGAGGGCTCTGTCAGAAAGCAAAAAATTGACAGGAACATGAGTTTTGCAAAAAAAAGCTGTTTCTCACAAACAGGCCATCCCAGGAACATAAAATGAGTGTTAAAGTCATGTTTTCAACAGTGATCCAGGGACCTGTTAGAAAGCTATAAACTTACAGGAACATGAGTTTTGCAAAAAAGCTAGTTTGTCACAAACAGGCCATCCCAAGAAAATGATCTGAGTGTTAAAGTCACCTTGGAAAAAGTTTTCTTTTTTTTTATTAGGGCTTTGTGTCAGAATGCAAAAAATTGACAGGAGCATGAGTTTTGCAAAGAAAGCTCTTTTCTTACAAACTGGCCATCCCAGGAATATGAACTGAGTGTTAAAGTCACGTTTTCAAAAGTTCTCATCTTTTTTGATGAGGGCTCTGTCAGAAAGCAAAAAATTGACAGGAACATGAGTTTTGCAAAGAAAGCTGTTTTCTCACTAACAGGCTATCCCAGGAACATAAAATGAGTGTTAAAGTCATGTTTTCAACAGTCTCTTTTTTTTTTGATGAGGGCTCTTTCAGAAAGCAAAAAATTGACAGGAACATGAGTTTTGCAAAAAAAGCTGTTTTCTCACAAAAGGCCATCCCAGGAACATAAAATGAGTGTTAAAGTCATGTTTTCAACAGTTCTCATCTTTTTGATGAGGGCTCTTTCAGAAAGCAAAAAATTGACAGGAACATGAGTTTTGCAAAGAAAGCTGTTTTCTCACAAACAGGCCATCCCAGGAACATAAAATGAGTGTTAAAGTCATGTTTTCAACAGTTCTCAGTTATTTGATCAGGGACCTGTAGAAAGCTAAAAACTTACAGGAACATGAGTTTTGCAAAAAAAGCTGTTTCTCACAAACTGGCCATCCCAGGAATATGACCTGAGTGTTAAAGTCATGTTTTCAACAGTTCTCAGTATATTTGATGAGGGACCTGTTAGAAAGCAAAAAATTACAGGAACATGAGTTTTGCAAAAAAGCTTGTTCTCACAAACTGGCCATCCCAGGAACATAACATGAGTGTTAAAGTCACGTTTTCAAAAGTTCTCATCTTTTTTGATGAGGGCTCTGTCAGAAAGCAAAAAATTGACAGGAACATGAGTTTTGCAAAAAAAGCTGTTTTCTCACAAACAGGCCATCCCAGGAACATAACATGAGTGTTAAAGTCACGTTTTCAAAAGTTCTCATCTTTTTTGATGAGGGCTCTGTCAGAAAGCAAAAAATTGACAGGAACATGAGTTTTGCAAAGAAAGCTGTTTCTCACAAACAGGCCATCCCAGGAACATAAAATGAGTGTTAAAGTCATGTTTTCAACAGTTCTTTCTTTTTGATGAGGGCTCTTTCAGAAAGCAAAAAATTGACAGGAACATGAGTTTTGCAAAAAAAGCTGTTTTCTCACAAACAGGCCATCCCAGGAACATAAAATGAGTGTTAAAGTCATGTTTTCAACAGTTCTCATCTTTTTGATGAGGGCTCTTTCAGAAAGCAAAAAATTGACAGGAACATGAGTTTTGCAAAGAAAGCTGTTTTCTCACAAACAGGCCATCCCAGGAACATAAAATGAGTGTTAAAGTCATGTTTTCAACAGTTCTCAGTCTATTTTGATCAGGGACCTGTTAGAAAGCTAAAAACCAGGAACATGAGTTTGCAAAAAAGCTGTTTCTCACAAACTGGCCATCCCAGGAATATGACTGAGTGTTAAAGTCATGTTTTCAACAGTTCTCATTCATTTGATGAGGGACCTGTTAGAAAGCTAAAAATTACAGGAACATGAGTTTTGCAAAAAAGCTGTTTCTCACAAACAGGCCATCCCAGAAAATGATCTGATAAATGAGTGAAAGTCAGTTTCAAAAGTTCTCATCTTTTTTGATGAGGGCTCTGTCAGAAAGCAAAAAAATTGACAGGAACATGAGTTTTGCAAAAGAAAGCTGTTTCTACAAACTGGCCATCCCAGGAATATGAACTGAGTGTTAAAGTCATGTTGTCAACAGTTCTCATCTTTTTGATGAGGGCTTTGTCAGAAAGCAAAAAATTGACAGGAACATGAGTTTTGCAAAAAAAGCTGTTTTCTCACTTACAGGCCATCCCAGGAACATAAAATGAGTGTTAAAGTCATGTTTTCAACAGTTCTCATCTTTTTTGATGAGGGCTCTTTCAGAAAGCAAAAAATTGACAGGAACATGAGTTTTGCAAAGAAAGCTGTTTTCTCACAAACAGGCCATCCCAGGAACATAAAATGAGTGTTAAAGTCATGTTTTCAACAGTTCTCAGTTAATTTGATCAGGACCTGTAAGTAAGCTAAAAACAAACAGGAACATGAGTTTTGCAAAAAAAGCTGTTTTTAACAAACTGGCCATCCCAGGAATATGACCTGAGTGTTAAAGTCATCTTGGCAACAGTTCTCATCTTTTTGATGAGGGCTCTGTCAGAAAGCAAAAAATTGACAGGAACATGAGTTTTGCAAAAAAAGCTGTTTTCTCACAAACAGGCCATCCCAGGAACATAAAATGAGTGTTAAAGTCATGTTTTCAACAGTTCTCATTTTTTGATGAGGGCCTGTTAGAAAGCAAAAAATTACAGGAACATGAGTTTTGCAAAAAAGCTGTTTCTCACAAACAGGCCATCCCAAGAAAATGAAATGAGTGTTAAAGTCATGTTGGAAACAGTTTTCTTTTTTATGAGGGCCTGTCAGAAAGCAAAAAATTGACAGGAACATGAGTGTTTGGTTTTGCAAAAAAAGCTGTTTTCGACAAACAGCCATCCCAGGAGCATAAAATGAGTGTTAAAGTCACGTTTTCAAAAGTTCTCATCTTTTTTGATGAGGGCTCTGTCAGAAAGCAAAAAATTGACAGGAACATGAGTTTTGCAAAGAAAGCTGTTTTCTCACAAACAGGCCATCCCAGGAACATAAAATGAGTGTTAAAGTCATGTTTCAACAGTTCTCTTTCTTTTTGATGAGGGCTCTTTCAGAAAGCAAAAAATTGACAGGAACATGAGTTTTGCAAAAAAAGCTGTTTTCTCACAAACAGGCCATCCCAGGAACATAAAATGAGTGTTAAAGTCATGTTTTCAACAGTTCTCATCTTTTTTGATGAGGGCTCTTGTCAGAAAGCAAAAAATTGACAGGAACATGAGTTTTGCAAAGAAAGCTGTTTTCTCACAAACAGGCCATCCCAGGAACATAAAATGAGTGTTAAAGTCATGTTTTCAACAGTTCTCAGTTATTTGATCAGGGACCTGTTAGAAAGCTAAAAAATTACAGGAACATGAGTTTTGCAAAAAAGCTGTTTCTCACAAACTGGCCATCCCAGGAATATGACTGAGTGTTAAAGTCATGTTTTCAACAGTTCTCAATTCATTTGATCCAGGGACCTGTTAGAAAGCTATAAACTTACAGGAACATGAGTTTTGCAAAAAAGCTGTTTCTCACAAACAGGCCATCCCCAGGAAATGATGAGTGTTAAAGTCATCTTGAAAAAGTTTTCTTTTTTGATGAGGGCTGTGTCAGAAAGCAAAAAATTGACAGGAACATGAGTTTTGCAAAGAAAGCTCTTTCTTACAAACTGGCCATCCCAGGAAATGAAATGAGTGTTAAAGTCACCTTTCAAACAGTTCTCATCTTTTTTGATGAGGGCTTGTCAGAAAGCAAAAAATTGACAGGAACATGAGTTTTGCAAAAAAAGCTGTTTCTCACAACAGGCCATCCCAGGAACATAAAATGAGTGTTAAAGTCATGTTTTCAACAGTTCTCTTCTTTTTGATGAGGGCTCTTTCAGAAAGCAAAAAATTGACAGGAACATGAGTTTTGCAAAGAAAGCTGTTTTCTCACAAACAGGCCATCCCAGGAACATAAAATGAGTGTTAAAGTCATGTTTTCAACAGTTCTCAGTTATTTGATCAGGGCCTGTAAGTAAGCTAAAAACAAACAGGAACATGAGTTTTGCAAAAAAAGCTGTTTTCTAACAAACTGGCCATCCCAGGAATATGAATGAGTGTTAAAGTCATCTTTCAACAGTTCTCATCTTTTTTGATGAGGGCTCTGTCAGAAAGCAAAAAATTGACAGGAACATGAGTTTTGCAAAAAAAGCTGTTTTCTCACAAACAGGCCATCCCAGGAACATAAAATGAGTGTTAAAGTCATGTTTTCAACAGTTCTCATTCATTTGATCCAGGGACCTGTGTAGAAAGCTAAAAATTACAGGAACATGAGTTTTGCAAAAAAGCTTTTGTCACAAACAGGCCATCCCAAGAAAATGATCTGAGTGTTAAAGTCATCTTGGAAAAAGTTTCTCTTTTTTTTATTAGGGGCTTGTGTCAGAATGCAAAAAATTGACAGGAACATGAGTTTTGAAAGAAAGCTCTTTTCTTACAAACTGGCCATCCCAGGAATATGAACTGAGTGTTAAAGTCACTTGCAAACAGTTCTCATCTTTTTGATGAGGGCTTTGTCAGAAAGCAAAAAATTGACAGGAACATGAGTTTTGCAAAAAAGCTGTTTTCTCACTACAGGCTATCCCAGGAACATAAAATGAGTGTTAAAGTCATGTTTTCAACAGTTCTTTTCTTTTTTGATGAGGGCTCTTTCAGAAAGCAAAAAATTGACAGGAACATGAGTTTTGCAAAGAAAGCTGTTTTCTCACAAACAGGCCATCCCAGGAACATAAAATGAGTGTTAAAGTCATGTTTTCAACAGTTCTCATCTTTTTGATGAGGGCTCTTTCAGAAAGCAAAAAATTGACAGGAACATGAGTTTTGCAAAGAAAGCTGTTTTCTCACAAACAGGCCATCCCAGGAACATAAAATGAGTGTTAAAGTCATGTTTTCAACAGTTCTCATTTAATTTGATCAGGGACCTGTCAGAAAGCAAAAAATTGACAGGAACATGAGTTTTGCAAAAAAAGCTGTTTTCTAACAAACTGGCCATCCCAGGAGCATAAAATGAGTGTTAAAGTCACGTTTTCAAAGTTCTCATTTTTTTGATGAGGCTCTGTCAGAAAGCAAAAAATGACAGGAACATGAGTTTTGCAAAGAAAGCTGTTTTCTCACAACAGGCCATCCCAGGAACATAAAATGAGTGTTAAAGTCATGTTTTCAACAGTTCTCTTCTTTTTTGATGAGGGCTCTTTCAGAAAGCAAAAAATTGACAGGAACATGAGTTTTGCAAAAAAAGCTGTTTCTCACAAACAGGCCATCCCAGGAACATAAAATGAGTGTTAAAGTCATGTTTTCAACAGTTCTCATTTTTTGATGAGGGCTCTTTCAGAAAGCAAAAAATTGACAGGAACATGAGTTTTGCAAAGAAAGCTGTTTTCTCACAAACAGGCCATCCCAGGAACATAAAATGAGTGTTAAAGTCATGTTTTCAACAGTTCTCAGTTAATTTGATCAGGGACCTGTAGTAAGCTAAAACAACAGGAACATGAGTTTTGCAAAAAAGCTGTTTTATAACAAACTGGCCATCCCAGGAATATGACCTGAGTGTTAAAGTCATCTTGGCAACAGTTCTCATCTTTTTGATGAGGGCTCTGTCAGAAAGCAAAAAATGACAGGAACATGAGTTTTGCAAAAAAAGCTGTTTTCTCACAAACAGGCCATCCCAGGAACATAAAATGAGTGTTAAAGTCATGTTTTCAAACAGTTCTCAATTCATTTGATCCAGGGACCTGTAGAAAGCTAAAAACTTACAGGAACATGAGTTTTGCAAAAAAGCTTTTTCACAAACAGGCCATCCCAAGAAAATGATCTGAGTGTTAAAGTCACCTTGGAAAAAGTTTTCTTTTTTTTTATTAGGGCTTTGTGTCAGAATGCAAAAAATTGACAGGAGCATGAGTTTTGCAAAGAAAGCTCTTTTCTTACAAACTGGCCATCCCAGGAATATGAACTGAGTGTTAAAGTCACGTTTTCAAAAGTTCTCATCTTTTTTGATGAGGGCTCTGTCAGAAAGCAAAAAATTGACAGGAACATGAGTTTTGCAAAGAAAGCTGTTTTCTCACTAACAGGCTATCCCAGGAACATAAAATGAGTGCTAAAGTCATGTTTTCAACAGTTCTCTTCTTTTTTGATGAGGGCTCTTTCAGAAAGCAAAAAATTGACAGGAACATGAGTTTTGCAAAAAAAGCTGTTTTCTCACAAAGAGGCCATCCCAGGAACATAAAATGAGTGTTAAAGTCATGTTTTCAACAGTTCTCATCTTTTTGATGAGGGCTCTTTCAGAAAGCAAAAAATTGACAGGAACATGAGTTTTGCAAAGAAAGCTGTTTTCTCACAAACAGGCCATCCCAGGAACATAAAATGAGTGTTAAAGTCATGTTTTCAACAGTTCTCAGTTAATTGATCAGGGACCTGTAAGTAAGCTAAAAAAACAAACAGGAACATGAGTTTTGCAAAAAAAGCTGTTTTATAACAAAGGCCATCCCAGGAATATGACCTGAGTGTTAAAGTCATCTGGCAACAGTTCTCATTTTTTGATCAGGGCTCTGTCAGAAAGCAAAAAATTGACAGGAACATGAGTTTTGCAAAAAAAGCTGTTTTCTCACAAACAGGCCATCCCAGGAACATAAAATGAGTGTTAAAGTCATGTTTTCAACAGTTCTCAATTTTTTGATCAGGGACCTGTAGAAAGCAAAAACTTACAGGAACATGAGTTTTGCAAAAAAAGCTGTTTGTCACAAACAGGCCATCCCAGGAAAATGACTGAGTGTTAAAGTCATCTTGGAAAAAGTTTCATTTTTTTGATTAGGCTTTGTGTCAGAATGCAAAAAATTGACAGGAGCATGAGTTTTGCAAAGAAAGCTCTTTTCTTACAAACTGGCCATCCCAGGAATATGAACTGAGTGTTAAAGTCACGTTTTCAAAAGTTCTCATCTTTTTTGATGAGGGCTCTGTCAGAAAGCAAAAAATTGACAGGAACATGAGTTTTGCAAAGAAAGCTGTTTTCTCACTAACAGGCTATCCCAGGAACATAAAATGAGTGCTAAAGTCATGTTTTCCACAGTTCTCTTTTTTTTTGATGAGGGCTCTTTCAGAAAGCAAAAAATTGACAGGAACATGAGTTTTGCAAAAAAAGCTGTTTTCTCACAAACAGGCCATCCCAGGAACAAAATGAGTGTTAAAGTCATGTTTTCAACAGTTCTCTCTTTTTGATGAGGGCTCTTTCAGAAAGCAAAAAATTGACAGGAACATGAGTTTTGCAAAGAAAGCTGTTTTCTCACAAACAGGCCATCCCAGGAACATAAAATGAGTGTTAAAGTCATGTTTTCAACAGTTCTCATCTTTTTGATGAGGGCCTGTCAGAAAGCAAAAAATTGACAGGAACATGAGTTTTGCAAAAAAGCTTTTTCTCACAAACAGGCCATCCCAGGAATATGAATGAGTGTTAAAGTCATGTTTTCAACAGTTCTCAATTTTGATCAGGGACCTGTAGAAAGCTATAAACTTACAGGAACATGAGTTTTGCAAAAAAGCTGTTTCTCACAAACTGGCCATCCCAGGAACATAAAATGAGTGTTAAAGTCATGTTTTCAAAAGTTCTCATCTTTTGATGAGGGCTCTGTCAGAAAGCAAAAAATTGACAGGAACATGAGTTTTGCAAAGAAAGCTGTTTTCTCACAAACAGGCCATCCCAGGAACATAAAATGAGTGTTAAAGTCATGTTTTCAACAGTTCTCATTTTTTTTGATGAGGGCTCTGTCAGAAAGCAAAAAAATTGACAGGAACATGAGTTTTGCAAAAAAAGCTGTATTCTGAAAACAGGCCATCCCAGGAACATAACATGAGTGTTAAAGTCACGTTTTCAAAAGTTCTCATCTTTTTGATGAGGGCTCTGTCAGAAAGCAAAAAATTGACAGGAACATGAGTTTTGCAAAGAAAGCTGTTTTCTCACAAACAGGCATCCCAGGAACATAAAATGAGTGTTAAAGTCATGTTTTCAACAGTTCTTTCTTTTTTGATGAGGGCTCTTTCAGAAAGCAAAAAATTGACAGGAACATGAGTTTTGCAAAAAAAGCTGTTTTCTCACAAAGGCCATCCCAGGAACATAAAATGAGTGTTAAAGTCATGTTTTCAACAGTTCTCATCTTTTTTGATGAGGGCTCTTTCAGAAAGCAAAAAATTGACAGGAACATGAGTTTTGCAAAGAAAGCTGTTTTCTCACAAACAGGCCATCCCAGGAACATAAAATGAGTGTTAAAGTCATGTTTTCAACAGTTCTCAGTTAATTTGATCAGGGACCTGTAAGTAAGCTAAAAACAAACAGGAACATGAGTTTTGCAAAAAAAGCTGTTTTCTAACAAACTGGCCATCCCAGGAACATAAAATGAGTGTTAAAGTCATGTTTTCAACAGTTCTCATCTTTTTGATGAGGGCTCTGTCAGAAAGCAAAAAATTGACAGGAACATGAGTTTTGCAAAGAAAGCTGTTTTCTCACAAACAGGCCATCCCAGGAACATAAAATGAGTGTTAAAGTCATGTTTTCAACAGTTCTCTTTTTTTGATGAGGGCTCTTTCAGAAAGCAAAAAATTGACAGGAACATGAGTTTTGCAAAAAAAGCTGTTTTCTCACAAAGAGGCCATCCCAGGAACATAAAATGAGTGTTAAAGTCATGTTTTCAACAGTTCTCATCTTTTTGATGAGGGCTCTTTCAGAAAGCAAAAAATTGACAGGAACATGAGTTTTGCAAAGAAAGCTGTTTTCTCACAAACAGGCCATCCCAGGAACATAAAATGAGTGTTAAAGTCATGTTTTCAACAGTTCTCAGTATTTTGATCAGGGACCTGTAGAAAGCTAAAAACTTACAGGAACATGAGTTTTGCAAAAAAGCTGTTTCTCACAAACTGGCCATCCCAGGAATATGACCTGAGTGTTAAAGTCATGTTTTCAACAGTTCTCATCATTTGATCCAGGGACCTGTTAGAAAGCTATAAACTTACAGGAACATGAGTTTTGCAAAAAAGCTAGTTTGTCACAAACAGGCCATCCCAAGAAAAATGATCTGAGTGTTAAAGTCACCTTTCAAAAGTTCTCTTTTTTTATTAGGGCTTTGTGTCAGAATGCAAAAAATTGACAGAAACATGAGTTTTGAAAAGAAAGCTTTCTTACAAACTGGCCATCCCAGGAATATGAACTGAGTGTTAAAGTCACCTTGCAAACAGTTCTCATCTTTTTGATGAGGGCTTTGTCAGAAAGCAAAAAATTGACAGGAACATGATTTTGCAAAAAAAGCTGTTTTCTCACTTACAGGCTATCCCAGGAACATAAAATGAGTGTTAAAGTCATGTTTTCAACAGTTCTCTTCTTTTTTGATGAGGGCTCTTTCAGAAAGCAAAAAATTGACACGAACATGAGTTTTGCAAAGAAAGCTGTTTTCTCACAAACAGGCCATCCCAGGAACATAAAATGAGTGTTAAAGTCATGTTTTCAACAGTTCTCAGTTATTTTGATCAGGGACCTGTAAGTAAGCTAAAAACAAACAGGAACATGAGTTCTGCAAAAAAAGCTGTTTTATAACAAACTGGCCATCCCAGGAACATAAAATGAGTGTTAAAGTCACCTTGCAAACAGTTCTCATCTTTTTTGATGAGGGCTTTGTCAGAAAGCAAAAAATTGACAGGAACATGAATTTTGCAAAAAAAGCTGTTTTCTCACTTACAGGCTATCCCAGGAACATAAAATGAGTGTTAAAGTCATCTTGGCAACAGTTCTCATCTTTTTTGATGAGAGGCTCTGTCAGAAAGCAAAAAATTGACAGGAACATGAGTTTTGCAAAAAAAGCTGTTTTCTCACAAACAGGCCATCCCAGGAACATAAAATGAGTGTTAAAGTCATGTTTTCAACAGTTCTCAATTTTTTGATCAGGGACCTGTTAGAAAGCTAAAAAATTACAGGAACATGAGTTTTGCAAAAAAGCTGTTCTCACAAACAGGCCATCCCAGGAAAATGATCTGAGTGTTAAAGTCATCTTGGAAAAAGTTTTCTTTTTTTGATGAGGGCTTTGTGTCAGAAAGCAAAAAATTGACAGGAACATGAGTTTTGAAAAGAAAGCTGTTTTCTCACAAACAGGCCATCCCAGGAACATAAAATGAGTGTTAAAGTCATTTTTCAACAGTTCTCAGTTAATTTGATCAGGGACCTGTAAGTAAGCTAAAAACAAAACAGGAACAGAGTTTGCAAAAAAAGCTGTTTTATAACAAACTGGCCATCCCAGGAATATGACCTGAGTGTTAAAGTCATCTTGGCAACAGTTCTCATCTTTTTGATGAGGGCTCTGTCAGAAAGCAAAAAATTGACAGGAACATGAGTTTTGCAAAGAAAGCTGTTTCTCACAAACAGGCCATCCCAGGAACATAAAATGAGTGTTAAAGTCATGTTTTCAACAGTTCTCAGTTAATTTGATCAGGGACCTGTAAGAAAGCTAAAAACAAACAGGAACATGAGTTTTGCAAAAAAAGCTGTTTTTCAAAAAAAGGCCATCCCAGGAATATGACCTGAGTGTTAAAGTCATCTTGGCAAAAGTTCTCATCTTTTTTGATGAGAGGGCTCTGTCAGAAAGCAAAAAATTGACAGGAACATGAGTTTTGCAAAGAAAGCTGTTTTCTCACAAACAGGCCATCCCAGGAACATAAAATGAGTGTTAAAGTCATGTTTTCAACAGTTCTCAGTTAATTTGATCAGGGACCTGTAAGAAAGCTAAAACAAACAGGAACATGAGTTTTGCAAAAAAAGCTGTTTTATCACAAACTGGCCATCCCAGGAATATGAAATGAGTGTTAAAGTCATCTTAGCAACAGTTCTCATCTTTTTGATGAGGGCTCTGTCAGAAAGCAAAAAATTGACAGGAACATGAGTTTTGCAAAGAAAGCTGTTTTCTTACAAACAAGCCATCCCAGGAACATAAAATGAGTGTTAAAGTCACGTTTTCAAAAGTTCTCATCTTTTTTGATGAGGGCTCTGTCAGAAAGCAAAAAATTGACAGGAACATGAGTTTTGCAAAAAAAAGCTGTTTTCTCACTAACAGGCCATCCCAGGAACATAAAATGAGTGTTAAAGTCATGTTTTCAACAGTTCTCTCTTTTTTGATGAGGGCTCTTCAGAAAGCAAAAAATTGACAGGAACATGAGTTTTGCAAAAAAAGCTGTTTTCTACAAAGAGGCCATCCCAGGAACATAAAATGAGTGTTAAAGTCATGTTTTCAACAGTTCTCAGTTAATTTGATCAGGACCTGTAAGAAAGCTAAAACAAACAGGAACATGAGTTTTGCAAAAAAAGCTGTTTTCTAACAAACTGGCCATCCCAGGAATATGAATGAGTGTTAAAGTCATCTTGGAACAGTTCTCATCTTTTTTGATCAGGGCTCTGTCAGAAAGCAAAAAATTGACAGGAACATGAGTTTTGCAAAAAAAGCTGTTTTCTCACAAACAGGCCATCCCAGGAACATAAAATGAGTGTTAAAGTCATGTTTTCAACAGTTCTCAATTCATTTGATCCAGGGACCTGTTAGAAAGCTAAAAACTTACAGGAACATGAGTTTTGCAAAAAAGCTGTTTGTCACAAACAGGCCATCCCAGGAAAATGATCTGAGTGTTAAAGTCACCTTGGAAAAAGTTTTCTTTTTTTTTTATGGCTTTGTGTCAGAATGCAAATTGACAGGAACATGAGTTTTGCAAAGAAAGCTGTTTTCTTACAAACTGGCCATCCCAGGAATATGAACTGAGTGTTAAAGTCAGTTTTCAAAGTTCTCATCTTTTTTGATGAGGGCCTGTCAGAAAGCAAAAAATTGACAGGAACATGAGTTTTGCAAAAAAGCTGTTTTCTCACTACAGGCTATCCCAGGAACATAAAATGAGTGTTAAAGTCATGTTTTCAACAGTTCTCTTCTTTTTTGATGAGGGCTCTTTCAGAAAGCAAAAAATTGACAGGAACATGAGTTTTGCAAAGAAAGCTTTTCTCACAACAGGCCATCCCAGGAACAAAATGAGTGTTAAAGTCATGTTTTCAACAGTTCTCAGTTTTTTTGATCAGGGACCTGTAAGTAAGCTAAAAACAACAGGAACATGAGTTTTGCAAAAAAGCTGTTTTATACAAACTGGCCATCCCAGGAACATAAAATGAGTGTTAAAGTCATGTTTTCAACAGTTCTCATTTTTTTTGATGAGGGCTCTGTCAGAAAGCAAAAAATTGACAGGAACATGAGTTTTGCAAAAAAGCTGTTTTCTCACAAACAGGCCATCCCAGGAACATAAAATGAGTGTTAAAGTCATGTTTTCAACAGTTCTCATCTTTTTGATGAGGGCTCTTTCAGAAAGCAAAAATTGACAGGAACATGAGTTTTGCAAAGAAAGCTGTTTTCTCACAAACAGGCCATCCCAGGAACATAAAATGAGTGTTAAAGTCATGTTTTCAACAGTTCTCAGTCTATTTGATCAGGGACCTGTTAGAAAGCTAAAAATTGACAGGAACATGAGTTTTGCAAAAAAGCTGTTTTCTCACAAACTGGCCATCCCAGGAATATGACCTGAGTGTTAAAGTCATTTTTCAACAGTTCTCATCTTTTTTTGATGAGGGCTCTGTCAGAAGCAAAAATTGACAGGAACATGAGTTTTGCAAAAAGCTGTTTTCTCACACAACAGGCCATCCCAGGAACATAAAATGAGTGTTAAAGTCATGTTTTCAACAGTTCTCAGTTCATTTGATCCAGGGACCTGTTAGAAAGCTATAAACTTACAGGAACATGAGTTTTGCAAAAAAGCTAGTTTTGTCACAAACAGGCCATCCCAAAAATGATCTGAGTGTTAAAGTCATCTTGGAAAAGTTTCTTTTTTTTATTAGGGCTTTTGTCAGAATGCAAAAAATTGACAGAAACATGAGTTTTGAAAAGAAAGCTCTTTTCTTACAAACTGGCCCATCCCAGGAAATAACTGAGTGTTAAAGTCACCTTGCAAACAGTTCTCATCTTTTTTGATGAGGGCTTTGTCAGAAAGCAAAAAATTGACAGGAACATGAATTTTGCAAAAAAAGCTGTTTTCTCACTTACAGGCTATCCCAGGAACATAAAATGAGTGTTAAAGTCATGTTTTCAACAGTTCTCTTCTTTTTTGATGAGGGCTCTTTCAGAAAGCAAAAAATTGACAGGAACATGAGTTTTGCAAAGAAAGCTGTTTTCTCACAAACAGGCCATCCCAGGAACATAAAATGAGTGTTAAAGTCATGTTTTCACAGTTCTCAGTTAATTGATCAGGGACCTGTAAGTAAGCTAAAAACACAGGAACATGAGTTTTGCAAAAAAAGCTGTTTTATAACAAACTGGCCATCCCAGGAATATGACCTGAGTGTTAAAGTCATCTTGGCAACAGTTCTCATCTTTTTTGATGAAGGCTCTGTCAGAAAGCAAAAAATTGACAGGAACATGAGTTTTGCAAAGAAAGCTGTTTTCTTACAATCAAGCCATCCCAGGAGCATAAAATGAGTGTTAAAGTCACGTTTTCAAAAGTTCTCATTTTTTTGATGAGGGCTCTGTCAGAAAGCAAAAAATTGACAGGAACATGAGTTTTGCAAAAAAGCTGTTTTCTCACTAACAGGCTATCCCAGGAACATAAAATGAGTGTTAAAGTCATGTTTTCAACAGTTCTCTTCTTTTTTGATGAGGGCTCTTTCAGAAAGCAAAAAATTGACAGGAACATGAGTTTTGCAAAAAAGCTGTTTTCTCACAAACAGGCCATCCCAGGAACATAAAATGAGTGTTAAAGTCATGTTTTCAACAGTTCTCATCTTTTTGATGAGGGCTCTTCAGAAAGCAAAAAATTGACAGGAACATGAGTTTTGCAAAGAAAAGCTGTTTTCTCACAACAGGCCATCCCAGGAACATAAAATGAGTGTTAAAGTCATGTTTTCAACAGTTCTCAGTTAATTTGATCAGGGACCTGTAAGTAAGCTAAAACAAACAGGAACATGAGTTTTGCAAAAAGCTGTTTTTTATAACAAACTGGCCATCCCAGGAATATGACGAGTGTTAAAGTCATCTTGGCAACAGTTCTCATCTTTTTTGATGAGGGCTCTGTCAGAAAGCAAAAATTGACAGGAACATGAGTTTTGCAAAAAAGCTGTTTTCTCACAAACAGGCCATCCCAGGAACATAAAATGAGTGTTAAAGTCATGTTTTCAACAGTTCTCATTCATTTGATCCAGGGACCTGTTAGAAAGCTAAAAACTTACAGGAACATGAGTTTTGCAAAAAGCTAGTTTTCTCACAAACTGGCCATCCCAGGAACATAACATGAGTGTTAAAGTCACGTTTTCAAAAGTTCTCATCTTTTTTGATGAGGGCTCTGTCAGAAAGCAAAAAATTGACAGGAACATGAGTTTTGCAAAAAAAGCTGTTTTCTCACAAACAGGCCATCCCAGGAACATAAAATGAGTGTTAAAGTCACGTTTTCAAAGTTCTCATCTTTTTTGATGAGGGCTCTGTCAGAAAGCAAAAATTGACAGGAACATGAGTTTTGCAAAGAAAGCTGTTTTCTCACTAACAGGCCATCCCAGGAACATAAAATGAGTGTTAAAGTCATGTTTTCAACAGTTCTCTTTCTTTTTGATGAGGGCTCTTCAGAAAGCAAAAAATTGACAGGAACATGAGTTTTGCAAAAAAGCTGTTTCTCACAAACAGGCCATCCCAGGAACATAAATGAGTGTTAAAGTCATGTTTTCACAACAGTTCTCAGTTTTTGATCAGGGACCTGTCAGTAAGCAAAAATTGACAGGAACATGAGTTTTGCAAAAAAAGCTGTTTTCTCACAAACTGGCCATCCCAGGAACATAAATGAGTGTTAAAGTCATGTTTTCAAAGTTCTCATCTTTTTTGATGAGGGCTCTGTCAGAAAGCAAAAAATTGACAGGAACATGAGTTTTGCAAAAAAGCTGTTTTCTCACAAACAGGCCATCCCAGGACATAAATGAGTGTTAAAGTCATGTTTTCAACAGTTCTCATCTTTTTTGATGAGGGCTCTTTCAGAAAGCAAAAAATTGACAGGAACATGAGTTTTGCAAAAAAAGCTGTTTTCTCACAAAGAGGCCATCCCAGGAACATAAAGTGAGTGTTAAAGTCATGTTTTCAACAGTTCTCATCTTTTTGATGAGGGCTCTTTCAGAAAGCAAAAAATTGACAGGAACATGAGTTCTGCAAAAAAAGCTGTTTTCTCACTTACAGGCTATCCCAGGAACATAAAATGAGTGTTAAAGTCATGTTTTCAACAGTTCTCATCTTTTTTGATGAGGGCTTTGTCAGAAAGCTAAAAACAAACAGGAACATGAGTTCTGCAAAAAAAGCTGTTTTCTCACAAACAGGCCATCCCAGGAACATAAAATGAGTGTTAAAGTCATGTTTTCAACAGTTCTCAGTTAATTTGATCAGGGACCTGTAGAAAGCTAAAAATTGACAGGAACATGAGTTTTGCAAAAAAAGCTGTTTTCTCACAAACTGGCCATCCCAGGAACATAAAATGAGTGTTAAAGTCATGTTTTCAACAGTTCTCATCTTTTTGATGAGGGCTCTGTCAGAAAGCAAAAAATTGACAGAACATGAGTTTTGCAAAGAAAGCTGTTTTCTCACAAACAGGCCATCCCAGGAACATAAAATGAGTGTTAAAGTCATGTTTTCAACAGTTCTCATTTTTTTGATGAGGGCTCTGTCAGAAAGCAAAAATTGACAGGAACATGAGTTTTGCAAAAAAAGCTGTTTTCTCACAAAAGGGCCATCCCAGGAATAAAATGAGTGTTAAAGTCATGTTTTCAACAGTTCTCATCTTTTTGATGAGGGCTCTTCAGAAAGCAAAAAATTGACAGGAACATGAGTTTTGCAAAGAAAGCTGTTTTCTCTACAAACAGGCCATCCCAGGAACATAAAATGAGTGTTAAAGTCATGTTTTCAACAGTTCTCATCTTTTTGATGAGGGCCTGTTAGAAAGCAAAAATTGACAGGAACATGAGTTTTGCAAAAAAGCTGTTTCTCACAAACAGGCCATCCCAGGAATTAAAATGAGTGTTAAAGTCATGTTTTCAACAGTTCTCAGTTAATTTGATCAGGG
>JAOTQM010000795.1:0-11122 GCA_026939265.1 Oreonectes daqikongensis
AGACAGAGCCCCGATCAGGTAAGATGAGAACTGTTGCAAAAATGACTTTAACACTTATTTCATGTTCCTAGGATGGCTTGTGTGTCAGAATAAAGCTTTCTTTGCAAAACTCATATTCCTGTCAGTTTTGTGTTTTCAGAGAGCCCTGATCAGATAAGTTGAGAACTGTTGCAAAAATGACTTTAACACTTATTTCATGTTCCTGGATGGCTTGTGTGTCAGAATAAAGCTTTCTTTGCAAAACTCATTTTCCTGTCTGTTTTCGGTTTTCAGACAGAGCCCCGATCAGGTAAGAGAACTGTTGCAAAAATGACTTTAACACTTATTTCATGTTCCTAGATGGCTTGTGTGTCAGAATAAAGCTTTCTTTGCAAAACTCATATTCCTGTCAGTTTTTGTGTTTTCAGAGAGTGCCTGATCAGTAAGATGAGAACTGTTGCAAAATGACTTTAAAACTCTTTTTCATGTTCCTAGAATGGCTTGTGTGTCAGAATAAAGCTTTCTTTGCAAAACTCATATTCCTGTCAGTTTTGTGTTTTCAGACAGTGCCCTGATCAGATAAGATGAGAACTGTTGCAAAAATGACTTTAACACTTATTTCATGTTCCTGGGATGGCTTGTGTGTCAGAATAAAGCTTTCTTTGCAAAACTCATTTTCCTGTCTGTTTTCGGTTTTCAGACAGAGCCCCGATCAGTAAGATGAGAACTGTTGCAAAATGACTTTAACACTTATTTCATGTTCCTAGGATGGCTTGTGTGTCAGAATAAAGCTTTCTTTGCAAAACTCATATTCCTGTCAGTTTTTGTGTTTTCAGAGAGTGCCCTTTCAGATAAGTTGAGAACTGTTGCAAAAATGACTTTAACACTTATTTCATGTTCCTGGATGGCTTGTGTGTCAGAATAAAGCTTTCTTTGCAAAACTCATATTCCTGTCTGTTTTGTGTTTTCAGACAGAGCCCCGATCAGGTAAGATGAGAACTGTTGCAAAAATGACTTTAACACTTATTTCATGTTCTTACGATGGCTTGTGTATCAGAATAAAGCTTTCTTTGCAAAACTCATATTCCTGTCAGTTTTGTGTTTTCAGAGAGTGCCCTTATCAGATAAGTTGAGAACTGTTGCAAAAATGACTTTAACTCTCATTTATTTTTCCTAGGATGGCTTGTGTCTCAGAATAAAGCTTTCTTTGCAAAACTCATATTCCTCTCTGTTTTCGGTTTTCAGACAGAGCCCCGGTCAAGTAAGATAAGAACTGTTGCAAAAATGACGTTAGCACTTATTTCATGTTCTTACGATGGCTTGTGTGTCAGAATAAAGCTTTCTTTGCAAAACTCATATTCCTGTCAGTTTTGTGTTTTCAGAGAGTGCCCTTATCAGATAAGTTGAGAACTGTTGCAAAAATGACTTTAACTCTCATTAATGTTCCTAGGATGGCTTGTGTGTCAGAATAAAGCTTTCTTTGCAAAACTCATTTTCCAGTCTGTTTTCGGTTTTCAGAAAGAGCCCCGATCAGTAAGATGAGAACTGTTGCAAAAATGACTTTAACACTTACTTTCATGTTCCTAGGATGGCTTGTGTGTCAGAATAAAGCTTTCTTTGCAAAACTCATATTCCTGTCAGTTTTGTGTTTTCAGAGAGTGCCCTTATCAGATAATTGAGAACTGTTGCAAAAATGACTTTAACACTCTCATTTATGTTCCTAGGATGGCTTGTGTGTCAGAATAAAGCTTTCTTTGCAAAACTCATATTCCTGTCAGTTTTGTGTTTTCAGACAGTGCCCTGATCAGGAAGATGAGAACTGTTGCAAAAATGACTTTAAACTCTTTTTCATGTTCCTAGAATGGCTTGTGTGTCAGAATAAAGCTTTCTTTGCAAAACTCATATTCCTGTCAGTTTTGTGTTTTCAGACAGTGCCCTGATTGATAAGATGAGAACTGTTGCAAAAATGACTTTAACACTTATTTCATGTTTCTGGATGGCTTGTGTGTCAGAATAAAGCTTTCTTTGCAAAACTCATTTTCCTGTCTGTTTTCGGTTTTCAGACAGAGCCCCGATCAGGTAAGATGAGAACTGTTGCAAAAATGACTTTAACACTTATTTCATGTTCCTAGGATGGCTTGTGTGTCAGAATAAAGCTTTCTTTGCAAAACTCATTTTCCTGTCTGTTTTCGGTTTCAGACAGAGCCCCGATCAGGTAAGATGAGAACTGTTGCAAAAATGACTTTAACACTTATTTCATGTTCCTAGGATGTTTTGTGTGTCAGAATAAAGCTTTCTTTGCAAAACTCATATTCCTGTCAGTTTTGTGTGTTTTCAGAGAGTGCCCGATCAGATAAGTTGAGAACTGTTGCAAAAATGACTTTAACTCTCATTTATGTTCCTGGATGGCTTGTGTGTCAGAATAAAGCTTTCTTTGCAAAACTCATATTCCTGTCTGTTTTGTGTTTCAGACAGAGCCCCGATCAGTAAGATGAGAACTGTTGCAAAAATGACTTTACACTTATTTCATGTTCCTAGGATGGCTTGTGTGTCAGAATAAAGCTTTCTTTGCAAAACTCATATTCCTGTCAGTTTTGTGTTTTCAGAGAGTGCCCTGATCTGATAAGTTGAGAACTGTTGCAAAAATGACTTTAACACTTATTTCATGTTCCTAGGATGGCTTGTGTGTCAGAATAAAGCTTTCTTTGCAAAACTCATATTCCTGTCAGTTTTGTGTTTTCAGAGAGTGCCTTATCAGATAAGTTGAGAACTGTTGCAAAAATGACTTAACTCTCATTTATTGTTCCTAGGATGGCTTGTGTGTCAGAATAAAGCTTTCTTTGCAAAACTCATTTTCCTGTCTGTTTTCGGTTTTAGACAGAGCCCCGATCAGGTAAGATGAGAACTGTTGCAAAATGACTTTAACACTTATTTCATGTTCCTAGGATGGCTTGTGTGTCAGAATAAAGCTTTCTTTGCAAAACTCATATTCCTGTCAGTTTTGTGTTTTCAGAGAGTGCCCTGATCAGATAAGTTGAGAACTGTTGAAAAATGACTTTAACTCTCATTAATGTTCCTGGGATGGCTTGTGTGTCAGAATAAAGCTTTCTTTGCAAAACTCATATTCCTTTCTGTTTTCGGGTTTCAGACAGAGCCCCGATCAGGTAAGATGAGAACTGTTGCAAAAATGACTTTAACACTTACTTCATGTTCCTAGGATGTTTTGTGTGTCAGAAAAAAGCTTTCTTTGCAAAATTCATATTCCTGTCAGATTTGTGTTTTCAGAGAGTGCCCTTATCAGATAAGTTGAGAACTGTTGCAAAAACGACTTTAACTCTCATATAATGTTCCTGGAATGGCTTGTGTGTCAGAATAAAGCTTTCTTTGCAAATCTCATATTTCTGTCAGTTTTGTGTTTTCAGAGAGTGCCCTTATCAGATAAGTTGAGAACTGTTGCAAAAACGACTTTAACACTTATTTATGTTCCTAGGATGGCTTGTGTGTCAGAATAAAGCTTTCTTTGCAAAACTCATATTCCTGTCAGTTTTGTGTTTTCAGACAGTGCCCTGATCAGATAAGATGAGAACTGTTGCAAAATGACTTTAACACTTTTTTCATGTTCCTAGAATGGCTTGTGTGTCAGAATAAAGCTTTCTTTGCAAAACTCATATTCCTGTCAGTTTTGTGTTTTCAGACAGAGTCCCTTATCAGATAAGATGAGAACTGTTGCAAAAATGACTTTAACACTTATTTCATGTTCCTGGATGGCTTGTGTGTCAGAATAAAGCTTTCTTTGCAAAACTCATATTCCTGTCAGTTTTGTGTTTCAGAGAGTGCCCTTATCAGATAAGTTGAGAACTGTTGCAAAAATGACTTTAACTACTCTATTTAATGTTCCTAGGATGGCTTGTGTGTCAGAATAAAGCTTTCTTTGCAAACTCATATTTTGTCAGTTTTGTGTTTTCAGAGAGTGCCCTTTTCAGATAAGTTGAGAACTGTTGCAAAAATGACTTTAACACTTATTTCATGTTCCTAGGATGGCTTGTGTGTCAGAATAAAGCTTTCTTTGCAAAACTCATTTTCCTGTCTGTTTTGTGTTTTCAGAGAGTGTCCCGAACAGATAAGTTGAGAACTGTTGCAAAAATGACTTTAACACTTATTTCATGTTCCTGGGATGGCTTGTGTGTCAGAATAAAGCTTTCTTTGCAAACTCATTTTCCTGTCTGTTTTCGTGTTTTCAGACAGAGCCCGATCAGGTAAGATGAGAACTGTTGCAAAAATGACTTTAACACTTATTTCATGTTCCTAGGATGGCTTGTGTGTCAGAATAAAGCTTTCTTTGCAAAACTCATATTCCTGTCAGTTTTGTGTTTTCAGAGAGTGCCCTTATCAGATAAGTTGAGAACTGTTGCAAAAATGACTTTAACTCTCATTAATGTTCCTAGGATGGCTTGTGTGTCAGAATAAAGCTTTCTTTGCAAAACTCATATTCCTGTCAGTTTTGTTTTTCAGAGAGTGCCCTTTCAATAAGATGAGAACTGTTGCAAAAATGACTTTAACACTTATTTCATGTTCCTAGGATGGCTTGTGTGTCAGAATAAAGCTTTCTTTGCAAAACTCATATTCCTGTCAGTTTTGTGTTTTCAGAGAGTGCCCTTATCAGAAGTTGAGAACTGTTGCAAAAATGACTTTAACTCTCATTTAATGTTCCTGGATGGCTTGTGTGTCAGAATAAAGCTTTCTTTGCAAAACTCATATTTCTGTCAGTTTTGTGTTTTCAGAGAGTGCCCTTATCAGATAAGTTGAGAACTGTTGCAAAAATGACTTTAACACTTATTTCATGTTCCTGGGATGGCTTGTGTGTCAGAATAAAGCTTTCTTTGCAAAACTCATTTTCCTGTCTGTTTTCGTTTTCAGACAGAGCCCCGATCAGGTAAGATGAGAACTGTTGCAAAAATGACTTTAACACTTATTTCATGTTCCTAGGATGTTTGTGTGTCAGAATAAAGCTTTCTTTGCAAAACTCATATTCCTGTCAGTTTTGTGTTTTCAGAGAGTGTCCCTGACTGATAAGTTGAGAACTGTTGCAAAATGACTTTAACTCTCATTTAATGTTCCTGGATGGCTTGTGTGTCAGAATAAAGCTTTCTTTGCAAAACTCATATTCCTGTCTGTTTTCGGTTTCAGACAGAGCCCCGATCAGTAAGATGAGAACTGTTGCAAAAATGACTTTAACACTTATTTCATGTTCCTAGGATGGCTTGTGTGTCAGAATAAAGCTTTCTTTGCAAAACTCATTTTCCTGTCAGTTTTGTGTTTTCAGAGAGTGCCCTGATCAGATAAGTTGAGAACTGTTGCAAAATGACTTTAACACTTATTTCATGTTCCTGGGATGGCTTGTGTGTCAGAATAAAGCTTTCTTTGCAAAACTCATATTCCTGTCTGTTTTCGTTTTTCAGACAGAGCCCCGATCAGTAAGATGAGAACTGTTGCAAAAATGACTTTAGCACTTATTTCATGTTCCTAGATGGCTTGTGTGTCAGAATAAAGCTTTCTTTGCAAAACTCATATTCCTGTCAGTTTTGTGTTTCAGAGAGTGCCCTTTTCAGATAAGTTGAGAACTGTTGCAAAAATGACTTTAACACTTATTTCATGTTCCTACGATGGCTTGTGTGTCAGAATAAAGCTTTCTTTGCAAAACTCATTTTCCTGTCTGTTTTCGGTTTTCAGACAGAGCCCCGATCAGGTAAGATGAGAACTGTTGCAAAATGACTAACACTTACTTCATGTCCTATTTGTCTGGATGGCTTGTGTGTCAGAATAAAGCTTTCTTTGCAAACTCATATTCCTGTCTGTTTTGGTTTTCAGACAGAGCCCCGATCAGTAAGATGAGAACTGTTGCAAAATGACTTTAACACTCATTTCATGTTCCTAGGATGGCTTGTGTGTCAGAATAAAGCTTTCTTTGCAAAACTCATTTTCCTGTCTGTTTTCGGTTTTCAGACAGAGCCCCGATCAGTAAGATGAGAACTGTTGCAAAAATGACTTTAACACTTATTTCATGTTCTGGGATGGCTTGTGTGTCAGAATAAAGCTTTCTTTGCAAAACTCATTTTCCTGTCTGTTTTGGTTTTCAGACAGAGCCCGATCAGGTAAGATGAGAACTGTTGCAAAAATGACTTTAACACTTATTCATGTTCCTAGGATGTTTTTGTGTGTCAGAATAAAGCTTTCTTTGCAAAACATATTCCTGTCAGTTTTGTGTTTTCAGAGAGTGTCCCTGATCAGATAAGTTGAGAACTGTTGCAAAAATGACTTTAACTCTCATTTATGTTCCTAGGATGGCTTGTGTGTCAGAATAAAGCTTTCTTTGCAAAACTCATATTCCTGTCAGTTTTGTGTTTTCACAGAGTGCCCTTATCAGATAAGTTGAGAACTGTTGCAAAAATGACTTTAACTCTCATTTATTGTTCCTAGGATGGCTTGTGTGTCAGAATAAAGCTTTCTTTGCAAAATTCATATTCCTGTCAGTTTTGTGTTTTCAGACAGTGCCCTGAATTGTTAAGATGGTAATTGTTGCAAGAATGACTTTAACACTTTTATCATGTTCCTATAATGGCTTGTGTGTCAGAATAAAGCTTTCTTTGCAAAACTCATATTCCTGTCAGTTTTGTGTTTTCAGAGAGTGCCCTTATCAGATAAGTTGAGAATTGTTGCAAAAATGACTTTAACACTTACTTCATGTTCCTAGGATGTTTTGTGTGTCAGAATAAAGCTTTCTTTGCAAAACTCATATTTCCTGTCAGTTTTGTGTTTTCAGAGAGTGCCCTTTTCAGATAAGTTGAGAACTGTTGCAAAAATGACTTTAACACTTATTTCATGTTCCTGGGATGGCTTGTGTGTCAGAATAAAGCTTTCTTTGCAAAACTCATTTCCTGTCTGTTTTGGTTTTCAGACAGAGCCCCGATCAGGTAAGATGAGAACTGTTGCAAAAATGACTTTAACACTTATTTCATGTTCCTAGGATGGCTTGTGTGTCAGAATAAAGCTTTCTTTGCAAAACTCATATTCCTGTCAGTTTTGTGTTTTCAGAGAGTGTCCTGATCTGATAAGTTGAGAACTGTTGCAAAAATGACTTTAACTCTCATTTAATGTTCCTGGAATGGCTTGTGTGTCAGAATAAAGCTTTCTTTGCAAAACTCATATTCCTGTCTGTTTTCGGTTTTCAGAGACAGAGCCCCGATCAAGTAAGATGAGAACTGTTGCAAAAATGACTTTAACACTTATTTCATGTTCTTCTAGATGGCTTGTGTGTCAGAATAAAGCTTTCTTTGCAAAACTCATATTCCTGTCAGTTTTGTGTTTTCAGAGAGTGCCCTGATCAGATAAGTTGAGAACTGTTGCAAAAATGACTTTAACACTTATTTCATGTTCCTGGGATGGCTTGTGTGTCAGAATAAAGCTTTCTTTGCAAAACTCATTTTCCTGTCTGTTTTCGGTTTTCAGACAGAGCCCCGATCAGTAAGATGAGAACTGTTGCAAAATGACTTTAACACTTATTTCATGTTCCTGGGATGGCTTTGTGTGTCAGAATAAAGCTTTCTTTGCAAAACTCATTTTCCTGTCTGTTTTCGGTTTTCAGAGAGAGCCCCGATCAGGTAAGATGAGAACTGTTGCAAAAATGACTTTAACACTTATTCATGTTCCTAGGATGGCTTGTGTGTCAGAATAAAGCTTTCTTTGCAAAACTCATATTCCTGTCAGTTTTGTGTTTTCAGAGAGTGCCCGATCAGATAAGTTGAGAACTGTTGCAAAAATGACTTTAACTCTCATTTAATGTTCCTGGATGGCTTGTGTGTCAGAATAAAGCTTTCTTTGCAAAACTCATATTCCTGTCAGTTTTGTGTTTTCAGAGAGTGCCCTTATCAATAAGTTGAGAACTGTTGCAAAAATGACTTTAACTCTCATTTATGTTCCTAGGATGGCTTGTGTGTCAGAATAAAGCTTTCTTTGCAAAACTCATATTCCTGTCAGTTTTGTGTTTTCAGAGAGTGCCCTTTTCAGATAAGTTGAGAACTGTTGCAAAATGACTTTAACACTTATTTCATGTTCCTGGATGGCTTGTGTGTCAGAATAAAGCTTTCTTTGCAAAACTCATATTCCTGTCAGTTTTGTGTTTTCAGAAGTGCCCTGATCAGATAAGATGAGAACTGTTGCAAAAATGACTTTAACACTTATTTCATGTTCCTGGATGGCTTGTGTGTCAGAATAAAGCTTTCTTTGCAAAACTCATATTCCTGTCAGTTTTGTGTTTTCAGAGTGCCCTGATCAGATAAGTGAGAACTGTTGCAAAAATGACTTTAACACTTATTTCATGTTCCTGGATGGCTTGTGTGTCAGAATAAAGCTTTCTTTGCAAAACTCATTTTCCTGTCTGTTTTCGTTTTCAGACAGAGCCCCGATCAGTAAGATGAGAACTGTTGCAAAAATGACTTTAACACTTATTTCATGTTTCCTAGATGGCTTGTGTGTCAGAATAAAGCTTTCTTTGCAAAACTCATATTCCTGTCAGTTTTGTGTTTTCAGAGAGTGCCCTGATCTGATAAGTTGAGAACTGTTGCAAAAATGACTTTAACTCTCATTTATGTTCCTGGGATGGCTTGTGTGTCAGAATAAAGCTTTCTTTGCAAAACTCATATTCCTGTCTGTTTTCGGTTTTCAGACAGAGCCCCGATCAGGTAAGATGAGAACTGTTGCAAAAATGACTTTAACACTTATTTCATGTTCCTACGATGGCTTGTGTGTCAGAATAAAGCTTTCTTTGCAAAACTCATATTCCTGTCAGTTTTGTGTTTTCAGAGAGTGCCCTTTTCAGATAAGTTGAGAACTGTTGCAAAAATGACTTTAGCACTTATTTCATGTTCCTAGGATGGCTTGTGTGTCAGAATAAAGCTTTCTTTGCAAAACTCATTTTCCTGTCTGTTTTCGGTTTTCAGACAGAGCCCCGATCAGGTAAGATGAGAACTGTTGCAAAAATGACTTTAACACTTACTCATGTTCCTATTGTTCCTTTGGCTTGTGTGTCAGAATAAAGCTTTATTTGGAAAACTCATATTCCTGTCAGTTTTGTGTTTTCAGAGAGTGCCCTTATCAGATAAGTTGAGAACTGTTGCAAAAATGACTTTAACTCTCATTTAATGTTCCTAGGATGGATTGTGTCTCAGAATAAAGCTTTCTTTGCAAAACTCATATTCCTGTTAGTTTTGTGTTTTCAGACAATGTCCTGATCAGGTAAGATGAGAACTGTTGCAAAAATGAATTTAACACTTACTTCATGTTCCTAGGATGGCTTGTGTGTCAGAATAAAGCTTTCTTTGCAAAACTCATATTCCTGTCAGTTTTGTGTTTTCAGAGAGTGCCCTTATCAGATAAGTTGAGAACTGTTGCAAAAATGACTTTAAACTCTATTTCATGTTCCTGGATGGCTTGTGTGTCAGAATAAAGCTTTCTTTGCAAAACTCATATTCCTGTCAGTTTTGTTTTCAGAGAGTGCCCTGATCAGGTAAGATGAGAACTGTTGCAAAAATGACTTTAACACTCATTTATGTTCCTAGGATGGCTGTGTGTCAGAATAAAGCTTTCTTTGCAAAACTCATATTCCTGTCAGTTTTGTGTTTTCAGACAGTGCCCTGATCAGATAGATGAGAACTGTTGCAAAAATGACTTTAACACTTTTTCATGTTCCTAGGATGGCTTGTGTGTCAGAATAAAGCTTTCTTTGCAAAACTCATATTCCTGTCAGTTTTGTGTTTTCAGAGAGTGCCCGATCAGATAAGTTGAGAACTGTTGCAAAAATGACTTTAACACTTATTTCATGTTCCTGGGATGGCTTGTGTGTCAGAATAAAGCTTTCTTTGCAAAACTCATATTCCTGTCAGTTTTGGTTTTCAGACAGTGCCCTGATCAATAAGATGAGAACTGTTGCAAAATGACTTTAACACTTATTTATGTTCCTAGGATGGCTTGTGTGTCAGAATAAAGCTTTCTTTGCAAACTCATTTCCTGTCTGTTTTCGGTTTTCAGACAGCCCTGATCAGGTAAGATGAGAACTGTTGCAAAAATGACTTTAACACTTATTTCATGTTCCTAGGATGTTTTGTGTGTCAGAATAAAGCTTTCTTTGCAAAACTCATATTCCTGTCAGTTTTGTGTTTTCAGAGAGTGCCCTGAACAGATAAGTTGAGAACTGTTGCAAAAATGACTTTAACTCTCATTTAATGTTCCTGGATGGCTTGTGTGTCAGAATAAAGCTTTCTTTGCAAAACTCATATTCCTGTCTGTTTTGTGGTTTCAGAGAGCCCCGATCAGGTAAGATGAGAACTGTTGCAAAATGACTTTAGCACTTATTTCATGTTCCTAGGATGGCTTGTGTGTCAGAATAAAGCTTTCTTTGCAAAACTCATATTCCTGTCAGTTTTGTGTTTTCAGAGAGTGCCCTTATCAGATAAGTTGAGAACTGTTGCAAAAATGACTTTAACACTTATTTCATGTTCCTGGGATGGCTTGTGTGTCAGAATAAAGCTTTCTTTGCAAAACTCATATTCCTGTCTTTTTGTGTTTTCAGACAGTGCCCCGATCAGATAAGATGAGAACTGTTGCAAAAATGACTTTAACTCTTATTTATGTTCCTGGATGGCTTGTGTGTCAGAATAAAGCTTTCTTTGCAAAACTCATATTCCTGTCAGTTTTGTGTTTTCAGAGAGTGCCCTTTCAGATAATTGAGAACTGTTGCAAAAATGACTTTAACTCTCATTTAATGTTCCTAGGATGGCTTGTGTGTCAGAATAAAGCTTTCTTTGCAAAACTCATATTTCTGTCAGTTTTGGTTTTCAGACAGAGCCCCGATCAGATAAGATGAGAACTGTTGCAAAAATGACTTTAACACTTATTTCATGTTCCTAGATGGCTTGTGTGTCAGAATAAAGCTTTCTTTGCAAAACTCATATTCCTGTCAGTTTTGTGTTTTCAGAGAGTGCCCTGATCAGATAAGTTGAGAACTGTTGCAAAATGACTTTAACACTTTTATTATGTTCCTAGGATGGCTTGTGTGTCAGAATAAAGCTTTCTTTGCAAAACTCATATT
>JAOTQM010000796.1:0-14942 GCA_026939265.1 Oreonectes daqikongensis
GAGTTTTGCAAAGAAAGCTCTATTCTGACATCCCAGGAACATGAAATGAGTGTTAAAGTCATGTTTTCATCAGTTCTCAGCTTTTTAAATCTCTGCCTTGTCAGAAAACAAATCTGAATGGACATGAGTTTTGCAAAGAAGCTCTTTTCTGACATCCCAGGAACATGAATGAGTGTTAAAGTCATGTTTTCATCAGTTCTCAGCTTTTTTGAATCTCTGCCTTGTCAGAAACACTCAAATCTGACATGGACATAAGTTTAGCAAAGAAAGCTCTATTCTGACATCCCAGGAACATGAACTGAGTGTTAAAATCATGTTTTCATCAGTTCTCAGCTTTTTTGATCAGGCCTTGTCAGAAACTCAAATATGACATGGACATGAGTTTGCCAAGAAAGCTCTATTCTGACATCCCAGGAACATGAACTGAGTGTTAAAGTCATGTTTTTCATCAGTTCTCAGCTTTTTTGATCAGGGCTTGTCAGAAAACTCAAATATGACAATAAAGTGAGTTTTGCAAAGAAAGCTCTATTCTGACATCCCAGGAACATGAAATTAGTGTTAAAGTCATGTTTTCATCATTTCTCAGCTTTTTTTAATCAGGGCCTTGTCAGAAACTCAAATATGACATGGGCATGAGTTTTGCAAAGAAAGCTATTCTGACATCCCAGGAACATGAAATGAGTGTAAAGTCATGTTTTCATCAGTTCTCAGCTTTTTGATCAGGCCTTGTCAGAAAACTCAAATATGACATGGACATGAGTTTGCAAAGAAAGCTCTATTCTGACATCCCAGGAACATGAAATGAGTGTTAAAGTCATGTTTTCATCAGTTCTCAGCTTTTTTGATCAGGCCTTGTCAGAAAACTCAAATATGACATGGACATGAGTTTGCAAAGAAAGCTCTATTCTGACATCCCAGGAACATGAAATAGTGTTAAAGTCATGTTTTCATCAGTTCTCAGCTTTTTTGATCAGGCCTTGTCAGAAAACTCAATATGACAATACAGGAGTTTTGCAAAGAAAGCTCTATTCTGACATCCCAGGAACATGAATGAGTGTTAAAGTCATGTTTTTATAATCAGTCTCAGCTTTTTAAATCTCTGCCTTGTCAGAAACACAAATCTGACATGGACATAGTTTTGCAAAGAAAGCTCTTTTCTGACATCCCAGGAACATGAAAAAGTGTTAAAGTCATGTTTTCATCAGTTCTCAGCTTTTTTGATCAGGCCTTGTCAGAAAACTCAAATATGACAATAACATGAGTTTTGCAAAGAAAGCTCTATTCTGACATCCCAGGAACATGAAATGAGTGTTAAAGTCATGTTTTCATCAGTTCTCAGCTTTTTTTATCAGGCCTTGTCAGAAACTCAATATGACATGACATGAGTTTTGCAAAGAAAGCTCTATTCTGACATCCCAGGAACATGAAATGAGTGTTAAAGTCATGTTTTCATCAGTTCTCAGCTTTTTTGATCAGGCCTTGTCAGAAAACTCAAATATGACATGGACATGAGTTTTGCAAAAAAGCTCTATTCTGACATCCCAGGAACATGAATGAGTGTTAAAGTCATGTTTTCATCAGTTCTCAGCTTTTTTGATCAGGGCTTGTCAAAAACTCAAATATGACATGGACATGAGTTTTGCAAAGAAAGCTCTATTCTGACATCCCAGGAACATGAAATGAGTGTTAAAGTCATGTTTTCATCAGTTCTCATTTTTTTGATCAGGCCTTGTCAGAAACTCAAATATGACATAACATGAGTTTTGCAAAGAAAGCTCTATTCTGACATCCCAGGAACATGAAATGAGTGTTAAAGTCATGTTTTCATCAGTTCTCAGCTTTTTTGATCAGGGCTTGTCAGAAAACTCAAATATGACATAAAGTGAGTTTTGCAAAGAAAGCTCTATTCTGACATCCCAGGAACATGAAATGAGTGTTAAAGTCATGTTTTCATCAGTTCTCAGCTTTTTTTATCAGCCTTGTCAGAAACTCAATATGACATGGACATGAGTTTTGCAAAGAAAGCTCTATTCTGACATCCCAGGAACATGAAATGAGTGTTAAAGTCATGTTTTCATCAGTTCTCAGCTTTTTAAATCAGGCCTTGTCAGAAAACTCAAATATGACATGGACATGAGTTTTGCAAAGAAAGCTCTATTCTGACATCCCAGGAACATGAAATTAGTGTTAAAGTCATGTTTTCATCAGTTCTCAGCTTTTTTGATCAGGCCTTGTCAGAAAACTCAAATATGACATGGACATGAGTTTGCAAAGAAAGCTCTATTCTGACATCCCAGGAACATGAAATGAGTGTTAAAGTCATGTTTTCATCAGTTCTCAGCTTTTTGATCAGGGCATCGTCAGAAAACTCAAATATGACAATGGAGTGAGTTTGCAAAAGAAAGCTCTATTCTGACATCCCAGGAACATGAAATTAGTGTTAAAAGTCATGTTTTCATCAGTTCTCAGCTTTTTTTAATCAGGCCTTGTCAGAAAACTCAAATATGACATGGACATGAGTTTTGCAAAGAAAGCTCTATTCTGACATCCCAGGAACATGAAAGAGTGTTAAAGTCATGTTTTCATCAGTTCTCAGCTTTTTGATCAGGCCTTGTCAGAAAACTCAAATATGACAGGCATGAGTTTTGCAAAGAAAGCTCTATTCTGACATCCCAGGAACATGAAATGAGTGTTAAAGTCATGTTTTCATCAGTTCTCAGCTTTTTAATCTCTGCCTTGTCAGGAAACACAAATCTGAATGGACATGAGTTTTGCAAAGAAAGCTCTATTCTGACATCCCAGGAACATGAAAAAGTGTAAAGTCATGTTTTCATCAGTTCTCATTTTTTTGATCAGGGCTTGTCAGAAAACTCAAATATGACAATAAAGTGAGTTTTGCAAAGAAAGCTCTATTCTGACATCCCAGGAACATGAAATGAGTGTTAAAGTCATGTTTTCATCAGTTCTCAGCTTTTTTTGATCAGGCCTTGTCAGAAAACTCAAATATGACAATGGACATGAGTTTTGCAAAGAAAGCTCTATTCTGACATCCCAGGAACATGAAATGAGTGTTAAAGTCATGTTTTTATCATTTCTCAGCTTTTTTGATCAGGGCATCGTCAGAAAACTCAAATATGACATAAAGTGAGTTTTGCAAAGAAAGCTCTATTCTGACATCCCAGGAACATGAAATGAGTGTTAAAGTCATGTTTTCATCAGTTCTCAGCTTTTTTTCATGCCTTGTCAGAAACTCAAATATGACATGGACATGAGTTTTGCAAAGAAAGCTCTATTCTGACATCCCAGGAACATGAAATGAGTGTTAAAGTCATGTTTTCATCAGTTCTCAGCTTTTAAATCTCTGCCTTGTCAGAAACACAAATCTGACATGGACATAGTTTGCAAAGAAAGCTCTATTCTGACATCCCAGGAACATGAAATAAGTGTTAAAGTCATGTTTTCATCAGTTCTCAGCTTTTTTTATCAGCCTTGTCAGAAAACTCTAATATGACAATAACGTGAGTTTTGCAAAGAAAGCTCTATTCTGACATCCCAGGAACATGAAATGAGTGTTAAAGTCATGTTTTCATCAGTTCTCAGCTTTTTTTATCAGGCCTTGTCAGAAACTCAAATATGACATGGCATGAGTTTTGCAAAGAAGCTCTATTCTGACATCCCAGGAACATGAAATGAGTGTTAAAGTCATGTTTTTCATCAGTTCTCAGCTTTTTAATCTCTCTGCCTTGTCAGGAAACACAAATCTGAATGGACATAAGTTTAGCAAAGAAAGCTCTATTCTGACATCCCAGGAACATGAAATGAGTGTTAAAGTCATGTTTTATCAGTTCTCAGCTTTTTTGATCAGGGCTTGTCAGAAAACTCAAATATGACATAAAGTGAGTTTTGCAAAGAAAGCTCTATTCTGACATCCCAGGAACATGAAATAAGTGTTAAAGTCATGTTTTCATCAGTTCTCATTTTTTTTATCAGGCCTTGTCAGAAAACTCAAATATGACATAACGTGAGTTTTGCAAAGAAAGCTCTATTCTGACATCCCAGGAACATGAAATGAGTGTTAAAATCATGTTTTCATCAGTTCTCAGCTTTTTTAATCAGCCTTGTCAGAAAACCAAATATGACATGGACATGAGTTTTGCAAAGAAAGCTCTATTCTGACATCCCAGGAACATGAAATGAGTGTTAAAGTCATGTTTTCATCAGTTCTCAGCTTTTTGATCAGGCCTTGTCAGAAAACTCAAATATGACAATAATGTGAGTTTGCAAAGAAAGCTCTATTCTGACATCCCAGGAACATGAAATGAGTGTTAAAGTCATGTTTTCATCAGTTCTCAGCTTTTTAATCAGGCCTTGTCAGAAAACAAAATCTGAATGGACATAAGTTTTGCAAAGAAAGCTCTATTCTGACATCCCAGGAACATGAAATAAGTGTTAAAGTCATGTTTTCATCAGTTCTCTCAGCTTTTTTGATCAGGCCTTGTCAGAAAACTCAAATATGACAATAACATGAGTTTTGCAAAGAAAGCTCTATTCTGACATCCCAGGAACATGAAATGAGTGTTAAAGTCATGTTTTCATCAGTTCTCAGCTTTTTTAATCAGGCCTTGTCAGAAAACTCAAATATGACATGGACATGAGTTTTGCAAAGAAAGCTCTATTCTGACATCCCAGGAACATGAAATGAGTGTTAAAGTCATGTTTTCATCAGTTCTCAGCTTTTTTGATCAGGGCTTGTCAGAAAACTCAAATATGACATGGACATGAGTTTTGCAAAGAAAGCTCTATTCTGACATCCCAGGAACATGAAATGAGTGTTAAAGTCATGTTTTCATCAGTTCTCAGCTTTTTTAATCAGGCCTTGTCAGAAAACTCAAATATGACATGGACATGAGTTTTGCAAAGAAAGCTCTATTCTGACATCCCAGGAACATGAAAGAGTGTTAAAGTCATGTTTTCATCAGTTCTCAGCTTTTTTGATCAGCCTTGTCAGAAAACTCAATATGACATGGACATGAGTTTTGCAAAGAAAGCTCTATTCTGACATCCCAGGAACATGAAATGAGTGTTAAAGTCATGTTTTCATCAGTTCTCAGCTTTTTGATCAGGCCTTGTCAGAAACTCAAATATGACATGGACATGAGTTTTGCAAAGAAAGCTCTATTCTGACATCCCAGGAACATGAAAAGTGTTTAAAGTCATGTTTTTATCAGTTCTCAGCTTTTTTGATCATGGCCTTGTCAGAAAACTCAATATGACAATAACAGAGTTTTGCAAAGAAAGCTCTATTCTGACATCCCAGGAACATGAACTGAGTGTTAAAATCATTTTTTCATCATTGTTCTCAGCTTTTAAATCTCTGCCTTGTCAGGAAACACAAATCTGACATGGACAGAAGTTTTGCAAAGAAAGCTCTATTCTGACATCCCAGGAACATGAAATAAGTGTTTAAGTCATGTTTTCATCAGTTCTCAGCTTTTTTGATCAGGGCTTGTCAGAAACTCAAATATGACAATAAGTGAGTTTGCAAAGAAAGATCTATTCTGACATCCCAGGAACATGAAATTAGTGCAAAAGTCATGTTTTCATCAGTTCTCAGCTTTTTTTAATCAGGCCTTCTCAGAAAACTCAAATATTACATGGGCATGAGTTTTGCAAAGAAAGCTCTATTCTGACATCCCAGGAACATGAAATAAGTGTTAAAGTCATGATTTCATCAGTTCTCAGCTTTTTTGATCAGGCCTTGTCAGAAAACTCTAATTTGACAAGAACATAAGTTTTGCAAAGAAAGCGCTATTCTAACATCCCAGGAACATGAACTGAGTGTTAAAGTCATGTTTTAATCAGTTCTCTGCTTTTTTTAATCAGGCCTTGTCAGAAAACTCAAATATGACATGGACACGAGTCTTGCAAAGAAAGCTGTATTCTGACATCCGAGGAACATGAACTGAGTGTTAAAGTCATGTTTTCATCAGTTCTCAGCTTTTTTTAGGGCCTTGTCAGAAAACTCAAATATGACATGGACATGAGTTTTGCAAAGAAAGCTCTATTCTGACATCCCAGGAACATGAATGAGTGTTAAAGTCATGTTTTCATCAGTTCTCAGCTTTTTTGATCAGGCCTTGTCAGAAAACTCAAATATGACATGGACATGAGTTTTGCAAAGAAAGCTCTATTCTGACATCCCAGGAACATGAAATGTGTTAAAGTCATGTTTTCATCAGTTCTCAGCTTTTTAAATCTCTGCCTTGTCAGAAACACAAATCTGAATGGACATAAGTTTAGCAAAGAAAGCTCTATTCTGACATCCCAGGAACATGAAATGAGTGTTAAAGTCATGTTTTTATCAGTTCTCAGCTTTTTTGATCATCCTTGTCAGAAAACAAAATATGACATGGACATGAGTTTTGCAAAGAAAGCTCTATTCTGAACATCCCAGGAACATGAATTAGTGTTAAAGTCATGTTTTCATCAGTTCTCAGCTTTTTTTAATCAGGCCTTGTCAGAAAACTCAAATATGACATGGACATGAGTTTTGCAAAGAACTCTATTCTGACATCCCAGGAACATGAAATAAGTGTTAAAGTCATGTTTTCATCAGTTCTCAGCTTTTTTGATCAGGCCTCGTCAGAAAACACAAATCTGACATGGACATAAGTTTTGCAAAAAAAGCTCTATTCTGACATCCCAGGAACATGAAATAAGTGTTAAAGTCATGTTTTCATCAGTTCTCAGCTTTTTTGATCAGGCCTTGTCAGAAAACTCTAATATGACAATAACGTGAGTTTGCAAAGAAAGCTCTATTCTGACATCCCAGGAACATAAACTAAGTGTTAATATCATGTTTTAATAATCAGTTCTCAGCTTTTTAAATCTCTGCCTTGTCAGGAAACCAAATCTGACATGGACATAAGTTTAGCAAAGAAAGCTCTTTTCTGACATCCCAGGAACATGAAATAAGTGTTAAAGTCATGTTTTCATCAGTTCTCAGCTTTTTTGATCAGGCCTTGTCAGAAAACTCTAATATGACAATAACGTGAGTTTTGCAAAGAAAGCTCTATTCTGACATCCCAGGAACATGAAATGAGTGTTAAAGTAATGTTTTTATCAGTTCTCATCTTTTTTGATCAGGGCATCGTCAGAAAACACAAATATGACAATAAAGTGAGTTTTGCAAAGAAAGCTCTATTCTGACATCCCAGGAACATGAAATTAGTGCTAAAGTCATGTTTTCATCAGTTCTCAGCTTTTTTTAATCAGGCCTTGTCAGAAAACTCAAATATGACAATGGACATGAGTTTGCAAAGAAAGCTCTATTCTGACATCCCAGGAACATGAAATGAGTGTTAAAGTCATGTTTTCATCATCAGTTCTCAGCTTTTTGATCAGGGCTTGTCAGAAAACACAAATCTGACATGGACATAAGTTTAGCAAAGAAAGCTCTTTTCTGACATCCCAGGAACATGAAATGAGTGTTAAAGTCATGTTTTCATCAGTTCTCAGCTTTTTAAATCTCTGCCTTGTCAGAAACTCAAACATGGACATAAGTTTAGCAAAGAAAGCTCTATTCTGACATCCCAGGAACATGAACTGAGTGTTAAAATCATGTTTTCATCAGTTCTCAGCTTTTTAAATCTTTGCCTTGTCATAAAATTCAAATATGACATGGACATGAGTTGTGCAAAGAAAGCTCTATTCTGACATCCCAGGAACATGAAATGAGTGTTAAAGTCATGTTTTCATCAGTTCTCAGCTTTTTAAATCTTTGCCTTGTCAGAAAATTCAATATGACATGGACATGAGTTGTGCAAAGAAAGCTCTATTCTGACATCCCAGGAACATGAAATAGTGCTAAAGTCATGTTTTCATCAGTTCTCAGCTTTTTTTATCATGCCTTGTCAGAAAACTCAAAATGACATGGGCATGAGTTTTGCAAAGAAAGCTCTATTCTGACATCCCAGGAACATGAAATGAGTGTTAAAGTCATGTTTTCATCAGTTCTCAGCTTTTTTAAATCTCTGCCTTGTAAGGAAACACAAATCTGTAATGGACATAAGTTTAGCAAAGAAAGCTCTTTTCTGACATCCCAGGAACATGAAATAAGTGTTAAAGTCTTGTTTTCATCAGTTCTCAGCTTTTTGATCAGGGCTTGTCAGAAAACTCTAATATGACAATTACGTGAGTTTTGCAAAGAAAGCTCTATTCTGACATCCCAGAAACATGAAATGAGTGTTAAAGTAATGTTTTTATCAGTTCTCATCTTTTTTGATCAGGGCATCGTCAGAAAACTCAAATATGACAATAAAGTAAGATTTGCAAAGAAAGATCTATTCTGACATCCCAGGAACATGACATTAGTGCAAAAGTCATGTTTTTATCATTTTTCAGCTTTTTTTAATCAGGCCTTCTCAGAAAACTCAAATATGACATGGACATGAGTCTTGCAAAGAAAGCTGTATTCTGACATCCGAGGAACATGAAATGAGTGTTAAAGTCATGTTTTCATCAGTTCTCAGCTTTTCTGATCAGGCCTTGTCAGAAAACTCAAATACGACATGGACATTAGTCTTGCAAAGAAAGCTCTATTCTGACATCCTAGGAACATGAAATAAGTGTTAAAGTCATGTTTTCATCAGTTCTCAGCTTTTTTGATCAGGCCTTGTCAGAAAACTCTAATATGACAATAACAGGAGTTTTGCAAAGAAAGCTCTATTCTGACATCCCAGGAACATGAAATGAGTGTTAAAGTAATGTTTTTATCAGTTCTCAGCTTTTTTGATCAGGCCTTGTCAGAAAACTCAAATATGACAATAAAGTGAGTTTTGCAAAGAAAGCTCTATTCTGACATCCCAGGAACATGAAATTAGTGTTAAAGTCATGTTTTCATCAGTTCTCAGCTTTTTTTTAATCAGGCCTTGTCAGAAAACTCAAATATGACATGGACATGAGTTTTGCAAAGAAAGCTCTATTCTGACATCCCAGGAACATGAAATAAGTGTTAAAGTCATGTTTTCATCAGTTCTCAGCTTTTTGATCAGGGCATCGTCAGAAACACAAATCTGACATGGACATAAGTTTTGCAAAGAAAGCTCTATTCTGACATCCCAGGAACATGAAATAAGTGTTAAAGTCATGTTTTCATCAGTTCTCAGCTTTTTTGATCAGGCCTTGTCAGAAACTAATATGACAATACGTGAGTTTTGCAAAAAAAGCTCTATTCTGACATCCCAGGAACATGAAATGAGTGTTAAAGTATGTTTTTATCAGTTCTCATTTTTTTTGATCAGGGCATCGTCAGAAAACTCAAATATGACAATAAGTCAGTTTGGCAAAGAAAGCTCTATTCTGACATCCCAGGAACATGAACTGAGTGTTAAATCATGTTTTAATATCAGTTCTCAGCTTTTTAAATCAGGCCTTGTCAGAAAACTCAAATCTGACATGGACATAAGTTTGCAAAGAAAGCTCTATTCTGACATCCCAGGAACATGAAATGAGTGTTAAAGTCATGTTTCATCAGTTCTCAGCTTTTTAAATCTCTGCCTTGTCAAGGAAACACAATCTGTATGGACATAAGTTTAGCAAAGAAAGCTCTTTCTGACATCCCAGGAACATGAAATAGTGTTAAAGTCATGTTTTATCAGTTTTCAGCTTTTTAAATCTCTGCCTTGTCAGAAACTCAAATCTGTAATGGACATAAGTTTAGCAAAGAAAGCTCTATTCTGACATCCCAGGAACATGAACTGAGTGTTAAAATCATGTTTTCATCAGTTCTCAGCTTTTTAAATCTTTGCCTTGTCATAAATTCAAATATGACATGGACATGAGTTTTGCAAAGAAAGCTCTATTCTGACATCCCAGGAACATGAAATTAGTGCTAAAGTCATGTTTTCATCATTCTCAGCTTTTTTGATCAGGGCATTGTCAGAAAACTCAAATCTGACATGGACATGAGTCTTGCAAAGAAAGCTCTATTCTGACATCCGGAACATGAACTGAGTGTTAAAGTCATGTTTTCATCAGTTCTCAGCTTTTTGATCAGGCCTTGTCAGAAAACTCTAATATGACAATAACAGGAGTTTTGCAAAGAAAGCTCTATTCTGACATCCCAGGAACATGAACTGAGTGTTAAATCATGTTTTATAATCAGTTCTCAGCTTTAAATCTATGCCTTGTCAGGAAACACAAATCTGACATGGACATAAGTTTAACAAAGAAAGCTCTTTTCTGACATCCCAGGAACATGAAATAAGTGTTAAAGTCATGTTTTCATCAGTTCTCAGCTTTTTTGATCAGGCCTTGTCAGAAACTCTAATATGACAATACGTGAGTTTTGCAAAGAAAGCTCTATTCTGACATCCCAGGAACATGAAATTAGTGTTAAAGTCATGTTTTCATCAGTCCTCAGCTTTTTTTAATCAGGCCTTGTCAGAAAACTCAAATATGACATGGACATGAGTTTGCAAAGAAAGCTCTATTCTGACATCCCAGGAACATGAAATAGTGTTAAAGTCATGTTTTCATCAGTTCTCAGCTTTTTTGATCAGGCATCGTCAGAAAACACAAATCTGACATGGACATGAGTTTTGCAAAGAAAGCTCTATTCTGACATCCCAGGAACATGAAATAAGTGTTAAAGTCATGTTTTTATCAGTTCTCAGCTTTTTGATCAGGGCTTGTCAGAAAACTCAAATATGACATAAAGTAAGTTTTGCAAAGAAAGCTCTATTCTGACATCCCAGGAACATGAAATTAGTGTTAAAGTCATGTTTTATCATTTTCTCAGCTTTTTTAATCAGGCCTTGTCAGAAAACTCAAATATGACATGGACATGAGTTTTGCAAAGAAAGCTCTATTCTGACATCCCAGGAACATGAAATGAGTGTTAAAGTCATGTTTTCATCAGTTCTCAGCTTTTTGATCAGGCCTTGTCAGAAAACTCAAATATGACAATAACATGAGTTTTGCAAAGAAAGCTCTATTCTGACATCCCAGGAACATGAAATAAGTGTTAAAGTCATGTTTTCATCAGTTTCTCAGCTTTTTTATCAGGCTTGTCAGAAACTCAAATATGACATGGACAAAGTTTTGCAAAGAAAGCTCTATTCTGACATCCCAGGAACATGAAATGAGTGTTAAAGTCATGTTTTCATCAGTTCTCAGCTTTTTTTGATCAGGCCTTGTCAGAAAACTCAAATATGACATAACATGAGTTTTGCAAAGAAAGCTCTATTCTGACATCCCAGGAACATGAAATGAGTGTTAAAGTCATGTTTTCATCAGTTCTCAGCTTTTTTAATCAGCCTTGTCAGAAACTCAAATATGACATGGACATGAGTTTTGCAAAGAAAGCTCTATTCTGACATCCCAGGAACATGAAATGAGTGTTAAAGTCATGTTTTCATCAGTTCTCAGCTTTTTTGATCAGGCCGTCAGAAAACTCAAATATGACATGGACATGAGTTTTGCAAAGAAAGCTCTATTCTGACATCCCAGGAACATGAAATGAGTGTAAAGTCATGTTTTCATCAGTTCTCAGCTTTTTTGATCAGGCCTTGTCAGAAAACTCAATATGACAATAACGTGAGTTTTGCAAAGAAAGCTCTATTCTGACATCCCAGGAACATGAAATGAGTGTTAAAGTCATGTTTTCATCAGTTCTCATTTTTTGATCAGGGCTTGTCAGAAAACTCAATATGACAATAAAGTGAGTTTTGCAAAGAAAGCTCTATTCTGACATCCCAGGAACATGAACTGAGTGTTAAATCATGTTTTCATCAGTTCTCAGCTTTTTAATCTCTGCCTTGTCAGGAAACTCAAATCTGACATGGACATAAGTTTAGCAAAGAAGCTCTATTCTGACATCCCAGGAACATGAAATGAGTGTTAAGTCATGTTTTCATCAGTTCTCAGCTTTTTTAATCTCTGCCTTGTCAGGAAACTCAATCTGTAATGGACATAGTTTTGCAAAGAAAGCTCTTTCTGACATCCCAGGAACATGAAATGAGTGTTAAAGTCATGTTTTCATCAGTTCTCAGCTTTTTAATCTCTGCCTTGTCAGAAAACTCAAATCTGAATGACATGAGTTTTGCAAAGAAAGCTCTATTCTGACATCCCAGGAACATGAACTGAGTGTTAAAATCATGTTTTCATCAGTTCTCAGCTTTTTTAAATCAGGCCTTGTCAGAAAACTCAAATATGACATGGACATGAGTTTGCAAAGAAAGCTCTATTCTGACATCCCAGGAACATGAATTAGTGTTAAAGTCATGTTTTCATCAGTTCTCAGCTTTTTTGATCAGGGCTTGTCAGAAAACTCAAATATGACATGGACATGAGTTTTGCAAAGAAAGCTCTATTCTGACATCCCAGGAACATGAAATGAGTGTTAAAATCATGTTTTCATCAGTTCTCAGCTTTTTTGATCAGGCCTTGTCAGAAAACTCTAATATGACAATAACATGAGTTTTGCAAAGAAAGCTCTATTCTGACATCCCAGGAACATGAAATGAGTGTTAAAATCATGTTTTCATAATCAGTTCTCAGCTTTTAAATCATGCCTTGTCAGAACACAAATCTGACATGGACATAAGTTTAGCAAAGAAAGCTCTATTCTGACATCCCAGGAACATGAAATAAGTGTTAAAGTCATGTTTTCATCATCAGTTCTCAGCTTTTTTGATCAGGCCTTGTCAGAAAACTCAAATATGACAATAACGTGAGTTTTGCAAAGAAAGCTCTATTCTGACATCCCAGGAACATGAAATGAGTGTTAAAGTCATGTTTTCATCAGTTCTCAGCTTTTTTTAATCAGGCCTTGTCAGAAAACTCAAATATGACATGGACATGAGTTTTGCAAAGAAAGCTCTATTCTGACATCCCAGGAACATGAAATGAGTGTTAAAGTCATGTTTTCATCATTTCTCAGCTTTTTTAATCAGGCCTTGTCAGAAAACTCAAATATGACATAACAGAGTTTTGCAAAGAAAGCTCTATTCTGACATCCCAGGAACATGAAATGAGTGTTAGTCATGTTTTCATCAGTTCTCAGCTTTTTTGATCAGGCCTTGTCAGAAAACTCAATATACATGGACATAAGTTTTTGCAAAGAAAGCTCTATTCTGACATCCCAGGAACATGAAATGAGTGTTAAAGTCATGTTTTCATCAGTTCTCAGCTTTTTTGATCAGGCCTTGTCAGAAAACTCAAATATGACATAACATGAGTTTGCAAAGAAAGCTCTATTCTGACATCCCAGGAACATGAAATGAGTGTTAAAGTAATGTTTTTATCAGTTCTCAGCTTTTTTGATCAGGGCTTGTCAGAAAACTCAAATATGACAATACATGAGTTTTGCAAAGAAAGCTCTATTCTGACATCCCAGGAACATGAAATAGTGTTAAAGTCATGTTTTCATCAGTTCTCAGCTTTTTTTAATCAGGCCTTGTCAGAAAACTCAAATATGACATGGACATGAGTTTTTGCAAAGAAAGCTCTATTCTGACATCCCAGGAACATGAAATGAGTGTTAAAGTCATGTTTTCATCAGTTCTCAGCTTTTTTGATCAGGGCTTGTCAGAAAACTCAAATCTGACATGGACATGAGTTTTGCAAAGAAAGCTCTATTCTGACATCCCAGGAACATGAATAAGTGTTAAAGTCATGTTTTCATCAGTTCTCAGCTTTTTTGATCAGGCCTTGTCAGAAAACTCTAATATGACAATACGTGAGTTTTGCAAAGAAAGCTCTATTCTGACATCCCAGGAACATGAAATGAGTGTTAAAGTCATGTTTTTATCAGTTCTCAGCTTTTTTGATCAGGCCTTGTCAGAAAACTCAATATGACAATAAATGAGTTTGCAAAGAAAGCTCTATTCTGACATCCCAGGAACATGAACTGAGTGTTAAATCATGTTTTCATCAGTTCTCAGCTTTTTTTAATCAGGCCTTGTCAGAAAACACAAATCTGACATGGACATAAGTTTTGCAAAGAAAGCTCTATCTCTCTGACATCCCAGGAACATGAAATGAGTGTTAAAGTCATGTTTTCATCAGTTCTCAGCTTTTTAATCTCTGGCCTTGTCAGGAAACACAAATCTGAATGGACATAGTTTTGCAAAGAAAGCTCTTTTCTGACATCCCAGGAACATGAACTGAGTGTTAAAATCATGTTTTTCATCAGTTCTCAGCTTTTTTAATCTTTGCCTTGTCAGAAAACTCAAATATGACATGGACATGAGTTTTGCAAAGAAAGCTCTATTCTGACATCCCAGGAACATGAAATGAGTGTTAAAGTCATGTTTTCATCAGTTCTCAGCTTTTTTGATCAGGGCTTGTCAAAACTCAAATATGACATGGACATGAGTTTTGCAAAGAAAGCTCTATTCTGACATCCCAGGAACATGAAATGAGTGTTAAAGTCATGTTTTCATCAGTTCTCAGCTTTTTTTGATCAGGCCTTGTCAGAAAACTCAATATGACAATAACAGTGAGTTTTGCAAAGAAGCTCTATTCTGACATCCCAGGAACATGACTGAGTGTTAAAATCATGTTTTAATCAGTTCTCAGCTTTTTAAATCTCTGCCTTGTCAGGAAACACAAATCTGACATGGACATAAGTTTAAAAAGAAAGCTCTTTTCTGACATCCCAGGAACATGAAATAAGTGTTAAAGTCATGTTTTCATCAGTTCTCTCAGCTTTTTGATCAGGCCTTGTCAGAAAACTCAAATATGACAATAACGTGAGTTTTGCAAAGAAAGCTCTATTCTGACATCCCAGGAACATGAAATAGTGTTAAAGTCATGTTTTTCATCAGTTCTCAGCTTTTTTTATCAGGCCTTGTCAGAAAACTCAAATATGACATGGAACATGAGTTTTGCAAAGAAAGCTCTATTCTGACATCCCAGGAACATGAAATGAGTGTTAA
>JAOTQM010000797.1:0-24778 GCA_026939265.1 Oreonectes daqikongensis
TTTCCTGACATGGCTCTGATCAAAAAAGATGAGAACTGTTGAAAACATAAGTTTTAACACTCATTTCATGTCCTAGGATGGCTTGTGTGTCAGAAAAACAGCTTTCTTTGCAAAACTCATGTTCCTGTTAGATTTGTCATTTCTGACATTGCCTTGATCAAAAAAGATGAGAACTGTTGAAAACCCACTTTAACACTCATTTCATGTTCCTAGGATGGCTTTGTGTGTCAAAAAACAGCTTTCTTTGCAAAACTCATGTTCCTGTTAGATTTGTGTTTCCTGACATGGCTCTGTGATCAAAAAAGATGAGAACTGATGAAAATAAGTTTAACACTAATTACATGTTCCTAGGATGGCTTTTTGTCAGAAAAACAGCTTTCTTTGCAAACTCATGTTCCTGTCAGATTTGTGTTTCCTGACATGGCCTTGATCAAAAAGATGAGAACTGTTGAAAACATGAGTTTAACACTCATTTCATGTTCCTAGGATGGCTGTGTGTCAGAAAACAGCTTTCTTTGCAAAACTCATGTTCCTGTCAGATTTGTGTTTCCTGACATGGCTCTGATCAAAAAAGATGAGAACTGTTGAAAACATGAGTTTTAACACTCATTTCATGTTCCTAGGATGGCTTGTGTGTCAGAAAAACAGCTTTTTTGCACAACTCATGTTCCTGTTAGATTTGTGTTTCCTGACATGGCCCTGATCAAAAAAGATGAGAACTGTTGAAAAAATGACTTTAACACTCATTTCATGTTCCTAGGATGGCTTGTGTGTCAGAAAACAGCTTTTTCTTTGCAAAACTCATGTTCCTGTCAGATTTGTCATTCCTGACATTGCCTTGATCAAAAAAGATGAGAACTGTTGAAAATATGACTTTTAAACACATTTCATGTTCCTAGGATGGCTTTGTGTGTCAGAAACAGCTTTCTTTGCAAAACTCATGTTCCTGTCAGATTTGTGTTTCCTGACATGGCTCTGATCAAAAAGATGAGAACTGATGAAAACATAACTTTAACACTCATTTCATGTTCCTAGGATGGCTTTGTGTCAGAAAAACAGCTTTTTTTGCAAAACTCATGTTCCTGTCAGATTTGTCATTCCTGACATGGCTCTGATCAAAAAAGATGAGAACTGTTGAAAACATCACTTTAACACTATTTCATGTTCCTAGGATGGCTGTGTGTCAGAAAAACAGCTTTCTTTGCAAAACTCATGTTCCTGTTAGATTTGTGTTTCCTGACATGGCCCTGATCAAAAAAGATGAGAACTGTTGAAAACATGATTTTAACACTCATTTCATGTTCCTAGGATGGCTTGTGTGTCAGAAAAACAGCTTTCTTTGCAAAACTCATGTTCCTGTCAGATTTGTTTTCCTGACATGGCCTGATCAAAAAGATGAGAACTGTTGAAAACATACTTTTAACACACATTTCATGTTCCTAGGATGGCTTGTGTGTCAGAAAAACAGCTTTCTTTGCAAAACTCATGTTCCTGTCAGATTTGTGTTTCCTGACATGGCTCTGATCAAAAAAGATGAGAACTGATTGAAAACATAAGTTTAACACTAATTCATGTTCCTAGGATGGCTTTTGGTCAGAAAAACAGCTTTCTTTGCAAAACTCATGTTCCTGTCAGATTTGTCATTCCTGAAATTACCTTGATCAAAAAGATGAGAACTGTTGAAAACATGAGTTTAACACTATTTCATGTTCCTAGGATGGCTGTGTGTCAAAAAACAGCTTTCTTTGCAAAACTCATGTTCCTGTCAGATTTGTGTTTCCTGACATGGCTCTGATCAAAAAGATGAGAACTGATGAAAACATAAGTTTAACACTCATTTCATGTTCCTAGGATGGCTTGTGTCAGAAAAACAGCTTTATTTGCAAACTCATGTTCCTGTTAGATTTGTGTTTCCTGACATGGCCTGATCAAAAAAGATGAGAACTGTTGAAAACAAACTTTAACACTCATTTCATGTTCCTAGGATGGCTTTGTGTGTCAGAAAAACAGCTTTCTTTGCAAAACTCATGTTCCTGTCAGATTTGTGTTTCCTGACATGGCTCTGATCAAAAAGATGAGAACTGATGAAAACATAAGTTTAACACTCATTTCATGTTCCTAGGATGGCTGTGTGTCAGAAAAACAGCTTTCTTTGCAAACTCATGTTCCTGTTAGATTTGTGTTTCCTGACATGGCCCTGATCAAAAAAGATGAGAACTGTTGAAAAAATGACTTTAACACTCATTTCATGTTCCTAGGATGGCTTGTGTGTCAGAAAAACTGCTTTCTTTGCCAAACTCATGTTCTTGTCAGATTTGTCATTCCTGACATGGCCTTGATCAAAAAAGATGAGAACTGTTGAAAACATGACTTTTAACACACATTTCATGTTCCTAGGATGGCTTTGTGTGTCAGAAAACAGCTTTCTTTGCAAAACTCATGTTCCTGTCAGATTTGTGTTTCCTAACATGTCTCTGATCAAAAAAGATGAGAACTGATGAAAACATCACTTTTTCACTCATTTCATGTTCCTAGGATGGCTTTGTGTGTCAGAAAAACAGCTTTATTTGCAAAACTCATGTTCCTGTTAGATTTGTCATTCCTGACATTGCCTTGATCAAAAAGATGAGAACTGTTGAAAACACCACTTTAACACTCATTTCATGTTCCTAGGATGGCTTTGTGTGTCAGAAAAACAGCTTTCTTTGCAAAACTCATGTTCCTGTTAGATTTGTGTTTCCTGACATGGCTCTGATCAAAAAAGATGAGAACTGATGAAAACATAAGTTTAACACTATTTCATGTTCCTAGGATGGCTTTTGGTCAGAAAAACAGCTTTATTTGCAAACTCATGTTCCTGTTAGATTTGTGTTTCCTGACATGGCTCTGATCAAAAAGATGAGAACTGTTGAAAAAATGATTTTAACACTCATTTCATGTTCCTAGGATGGCTTGTGTGTCAGAAAAACAGCTTTCTTTGCAAAACTCATGTTCCTTTCAGATTTGTCATTCCTGACATTCCTTGATCAAAAAAGATGAGAACTGTTGAAAACATGAGTTTAACACTCATTTCATGTTCCTAGGATGGCTTTGTGTGTCAGAAAAAAGCTTTATTTGCAAACTCATGTTCCTGTTAGATTTGTGTTTCCTGACATGGCCCTGATCAAAAAAGATGAGAACTGTTGAAAAATGACTTTAACACTCATTTCATGTTCCTAGGATGGCTTGTGTGTCAGAAAAACAGCTTTCTTTGCAAAACTCATGTTCCTGTCAGATTTGTCATTCCTGACATGCCTTGATCAAAAAAGATGAGAACTGTTGAAAACATACTTTTAACACACATTTCATTTCCTAGGATGGCTTGTGTGTCAGAAAAACAGCTTTCTTTGCAAACTCATGTTCCTGTCAGATTTGTGTTTCCTGACATGGCTCTGATCAAAAAAGATGAGAACTGTTGAAAACATAGTTTAACACTCATTTCATGTTCCTAGGATGGCTTGTGTGTCAGAAAAACAGCTTTTTTTGCAAAATCATGTTCCTGTCTAGATTTGTGTTTCCTGACATGGTCCTGATCAAAAAGATGAGAACTGTTGAAAACATGACTTTAACACTCATTTCATGTTCCTAGGATGGCTTTGTGTGTCAGAAAAAACTTTTTTTGCAAAACTCATGTTCCTGTCAGATTTGTGTTTCCTGACATGGCTCTGATCAAAAAAGATGAGAACTGATGAAAACATCACTTTAACACTCATTTCATGTTCCTAGGATGGCTTTGTGTGTCAGAAAAACAGCTTTCTTTGCAAAACTCATGTTCCTGTTAGATTTGTCATTCCTGACATTTTGATCAAAAAAGATGAGAACTGTTGAAACACCACTTTAACACTCATTTCATGTTCCTAGGATGGCTTGTGTGTCAGAAAAACAGCTTTCTTTGCAAAACTCATGTTCCTGTCAGATTTGTGTTTCCTGACATGGCTCTGATCAAAAAAGATGAGAACTGATGAAAACATAAGTTTAACACTAATTACATGTTCCTAGGATGGCTTTTGGTCAGAAAAACAGCTTTTTCTTTGCAAAACTCATGTTCCTGTCAGATTTGTCATTCCTGACATGGCCTTGATCAAAAAAGATGAGAACTGTTGAAAACATGAGTTTAACACTATTTCATGTTCCTAGGATGGCTGTGTGTCAGAAAAACAGCTTTCTTTGCAAAACTCATGTTCCTGTCAGATTTGTGTTTCCTGACATGGCTCTGATCAAAAAAGATGAGAACTGATGAAAACATAAGTTTAACACTCATTTCATGTTCCTAGGATGGCTGTGTGTCAGAAAACAGCTTTATTTGCAAAACTCATGTTCCTGTTAGATTTGTGTTTCCTGACATGGCCCTGATCAAAAAAGATGAGAACTGTTGAAAACACATACTTTAACACTCATTTCATGTTCCTAGGATGGCTTTGTGTGTCAGAAAAACAGCTTTCTTTGCAAAACTCATGTTCCTGTCAGATTTGTGTTTCCTGACATGGCTCTGATCAAAAAAGATGAGAACTGATGAAAACATAAGTTTAACACTCATTTCATGTTCCTAGGATGGCTGTGTGTCAGAAAACAGCTTTATTTGCAAACTCATGTTCCTGTTAGATTTGTGTTTCCTGACATGGCCCTGATCAAAAAGATGAGAACTGTTGAAAAAATGACTTTAACACTCATTTCATGTTCCTAGGATGGCTTGTGTGTCAGAAAAACAGCTTTCTTTGCAAAACTCATGTTCCTGTCAGATTTGTGTTTCCTGACATTGCCTTGATCAAAAAGATGAGAACTGTTGAAAACATGACTTTAACACTCATTTCATGTTCCTAGGATGGCTTTGTGTGTCAGAAAAAAACAGCTTTCTTTGCAAACTCATGTTCCTGTCAGATTTGTGTTTCCTGACATGGCTCTGATCAAAAAGATGAGAACTGATGAAAACATCACTTTAACACTCATTTCATGTTCCTAGGATGCTTGTGTGTCAGAAAAACAGCTTTCTTTGCAAAACTCATGTTCCTGTTAGATTTGTCATTCCTGACATGGCCTTGATCAAAAAAGATGAGAACTGTTGAAAACATGAGTTTAACACTCATTTCATGTTCCTAGGATGGCTTTGTGTGTCAGAAAACAGCTTTCTTTGCAAAACTCATGTTCCTGTAGATTTGTGTTTCCTGACATGGCTCTGATCAAAAAAGATGAGAACTGATGAAAACATAAGTTTAACACTCATTTCATGTTCCTAGGATGGCTTGTTGTCAGAAAAACAGCTTTCTTTGCAAACTCATGTTCCTGTTAGATTTGTGTTTCCTGACATGCTCTGATCAAAAAAGATGAGAACTGTTGAAAACATGATTTTAACACTCATTTCATGTTCCTAGGATGGCTTGTGTGTCAGAAAAACAGCTTTCTTTGCAAAACTCATGTTCCTGTCAGATTTGTGTTCCTGACATGGCCTGATCAAAAAAGATGAGAACTGTTGAAAACATGAGTTTAACACTATTTCATGTTCCTAGGATGGCTGTGTGTCAGAAAACAGCTTTCTTTGCAAAACTCATGTTCCTGTCAGATTTGTGTTTCCTGACATGGCTCTGATCAAAAAGATGAGAACTGTGAAAACATAAGTTTAACACTCATTTCATGTTCCTAGGATGGCTGTGTGTCAGAAAAACAGCTTTTTTGCAAACTCATGTTCCTGTTAGATTTGTGTTTCCTGACATGGCCTGATCAAAAAAGATGAGAACTGTTGAAAAAATGACTTTAACACTCATTTCATGTTCCTAGGATGGCTTGTGTGTCAGAAAAACAGCTTTCTTTGCAAAACTCATGTTCCTGTCAGATTTGTGTTTCTGACATTGCCTTGATCAAAAAAGATGAGATGTTGAAAAATATACTTTTAACACACATTTCATGTTCCTAGGATGGCTTGTGTGTCAGAAAAACAGCTTTCTTTGCAAAACTCATGTTCCTGTCAGATTTGTGTTTCCTGACATTCCTTGATCAAAAAAGATGAGAACTGTTGAAAACATGGTTTTAACACTATTTCATGTTCCTAGGATGGCTTTGTGTGTCAGAAAAACAGCTTTCTTTGCAAAACTCATGTTCCTGTTAGATTTGTGTTTCCTGACATGGCTCTGATCAAAAAGATGAGAACTGTTGAAAACATGACTTTAACACTCATTTCATGTTCCTAGGATGGCTTTGTGTCAGAAAAACAGCTTTCTTTGCAAACTCATGTTCCTGTCAGATTTGTGTTTCCTGACATGGCTCTGATCAAAAAAGATGAGAACTGTTGAAAACATAAGTTTAACACTCATTTCATGTTCCTAGGATGGCTTTTGGTCAGAAAAACAGCTTTCTTTGCAAAACTCATGTTCCTGTCAGATTTGTCATTCCTGACATGCCTTGATCAAAAAGATGAGAACTGTTGAAAACATGAGTTTAACACTATTTCATGTTCCTAGGATGGCTGTGTGTCAGAAAAACAGCTTTCTTTGCAAAACTCATGTTCCTGTCAGATTTGTGTTTCCTTACATGGCTCTGATCAAAAAGATGAGAACTGTGAAAACATAAGTTTAACACTCATTTCATGTTCCTAGGATGGCTTGTGTGTCAAAAAACAGCTTTTTTGCAAAACTCATGTTCCTGTTAGATTTGTGTTTCCTGACATGGTCCTGATCAAAAAAGATGAGAACTGTTGAAAACATGACTTTAACACTCATTTCATGTTCCTAGGATGGCTTTGTGTGTCAGAAAAAGCTTTATTTGCAGAACTCATGTTCCTGTTAGATTTGTGTTTCCTGACATGGCTCTGATCAAAAAAGATGAGAACTGATGAAAAAAATGACTTTAACACTCATTTCATGTTCCTAGGATGGCTTGTGTGTCAGAAAAACTGCTTTCTTTGCAAAACTCATGTTCCTGTCAGATTTGTCATTCCTGACATGATCCTGATCGTAAAAGATGAGAACTGTTGAAAACATGACTTTAACACACATTTCATGTTCCTAGGATGGCTTGTGTGTCAGAAAAACAGCTTTCTTTGCAAAACTCATGTTCCTGTCAGATTTGTGTTTCCTGACATGGCTCTGATCAAAAAAGATGAGAACTGTGAAAACATACTTTAAACACTCATTTCATGTTCCTAGGATGGCTTGTGTGTCAGAAAAACAGCTTTTTTGCAAAACTCATGTTCCTGTTAGATTTGTGTTTCCTGACATGGCCTGATCAAAAAAGATGAGAACTGTTGAAAACATGACTTTAACACTCATTTCATGTTCCTAGGATGGCTTTGTGTGTCAGAAAAACAGCTTTCTTTGCAAAACTCATGTTCCTGTTAGATTTGTGTTTCCTGACATGGCTCTGATCAAAAAGATGAGAACTGTTGAAAACATGAGTTTAACACTCATTTCATGTTCCTAGGATGGCTGTGTGTCAGAAAAACAGCTTTTTTTGCAAAACTCATGTTCCTGTTAGATTTGTGTTTCCTGACATGGCCCTGATCAAAAAAGATGAGAACTGTTGAAAAAATGATTTTAACACTCATTTCATGTTCCTAGGATGGCTTGTGTGTCAGAAAAACAGCTTTCTTTTCGCAAAACTCATGTTCCTGTCAGATTTGTCATTCCTGACATTGCCTTGATCAAAAAGATGAGAACTGTTGAAAAATGACTTTAACACATTTCATTCATGTCCTAGGATGGCTTGTGTGTCAGAAAACAGCTTTCTTTGCAAAACTCATGTTCCTGTCAGATTTGTGTTTCCTGACATGGCTCTGATCAAAAAAGATGAGAACTGATGAAAACATAAGTTTAACACTAATTTCATGTTCCTAGGATGGCTTGTTGTGTCAAAAAAAGCTTTCTTTGCAAAACTCATGTTCCTGTCAGATTTGTGTTTCCTGACATTACCTTGATCAAAAAGATGAGAACTGTTGAAAACATGGTTTAACACTATTTCATGTTCCTAGGATGGCTGTGTGTCAGAAAAAAGCTTTCTTTGCAAAACTCATGTTCCTGTCAGATTTGTGTTTCCTGACATGGCTCTGATCAAAAAGATGAGAACTGATGAAAACATAAGTTTAACACTCATTTCATGTTCCTAGGATGGCTGTGTGTCAGAAAAGCAGCTTTATTTGCAAAGTCATGTTCCTGTTAGATTTGTGTTTCCTGACATGGCCCTGATCAATAAAGATGAGATGAAACTGTTGAAAAAAATGACTTTAACACTCATATTTCATGTTCCTAGGATGGCTTGTGTGTCAGAAAACTGCTTTCTTTGCCAAACTCATGTTCCTGTCAGATTTGTCATTCCTGACATTGCCTTGATCAAAAAAGATGAGAACTGTTGAAAATATGACTTTTAACACTCATTTCATGTTCCTAGGATGGCTTTGTGTGTCAGAAAAACAGCTTTTTTGCAAAACTCATGTTCCTGTCAGATTTGTGTTTCCTAACATGGCTCTGATCAAAAAGATGAGAACTGATGAAAACATCACTTTAACACTCATTTCATGTTCCTAGGATGGCTTTGTGTGTCAGAAAAACAGCTTTATTTGCAAACTCATGTTCCTGTTAGATTTGTCATTTCCTGACATGGCTTGATCAAAAAAGATGAGAACTGTTGAAAACAACCACTTTAACACTCATTTCATGTTCCTAGGATGGCTTTGTGTGTCAGAAAAACAGCTTTCTTTGCAAAACTCATGTTCCTGTTAGATTTGTGTTTCCTGACATGGCTCTGATCAAAAAGATGAGAACTGATGAAAACATAAGTTTAACACTAATTCATGTTCCTAGGATGACTTTTGGTCAGAAAAAGCTTTCTTTCTTTGCAAACTCATGTTCCTGTCAGATTTGTCATTCCTGACATGCCTTGATCAAAAAGATGAGAACTGTTGAAAACATGAGTTTAACACTATTTCATTGTTCCTAGGATGGCTTGTGTGTCAGAAAAACAGCTTTCTTTGCAAAACTCATGTTCCTGTCAGATTTGTGTTTCCTTACATGGCTCTGATCAAAAAAGATGAGAACTGATGAAAACATAAGTTTAACACTCATTTCATGTTCCTAGGATGTTGCGTGTGTCAGAAAACAGCTTTATTTGCAAAACTCATGTTCCTGTTAGATTTGTGTTTCCTGACATGGCCCTGATCAAAAAAGATGAGAACTGTTGAAAAAATGACTTTAACACTCATTTCATGTTCCTAGGATGGCTTTGTGTGTCAGAAAAACAGCTTTCTTTGCAAACTCATGTTCCTTTTAGATTTGTGTTTCCTGACATGGCCCTGATCAAAAAAGATGAGAACTGTTGAAAAAATGACTTTAACACTCATTTCATGTTCCTAGGATGGCTTGTGTGTCAGAAAAACTGCTTTCTTTGCAAAACTCATGTTCCTGTCAGATTTGTCATTCCTGACATTGCCTTGATCAAAAAGATGAGAACTGTTGAAAAGATTTTAACACACATTTCATGTTCCTAGGATGGCTTGTGTGTCAGAAAAAAGCTTCTTTGCAAAACTCATGTTCCTGTCAGATTTGTGTTTCCTACATGGCTCTGATCAAAAAAGATGAGAACTGATGAAAACATAAGTTTAACACAATTTCATGTTCCTAGGATGGCTTTTGGTCAGAAAAACAGCTTTCTTTGCAAAACTCATGTTCCTGTCAGATTTGTCATTCCTGACATGGCCTTGATCAAAAAAGATGAGAACTGTTGAAAACATGAGTTTAACACTCATTTCATGTTCCTAGGATGGCTGTGTGTCAGAAAAACAGCTTTCTTTTGCAAAACTCATGTTCCTGTTAGATTTGTGTTTCCTGACATGGCCCTGATCAAAAAAGATGAGAACTGTTGAAAAAATGACTTTAACACTCATTTCATGTTCCTAGGATGGCTTGTGTGTCAGAAAAACAGCTTTCTTTGCAAAACTCATGTTCCTGTCAGATTTGTCATTCCTGACATTGCCTTGATCAAAAAGATGAGAACTGTTGAAAACATGACTTTAACACACATTTCATGTTCCTAGGATGGCTTTGTGTGTCAGAAAACAGCTTTTTTGCAAAACTCATGTTCCTGTCAGATTTGTGTTTCCTGACATGGCTCTGATCAAAAAAGATGAGAACTGATGAAAACATCACTTTTTCACTCATTTCATGTTCCTAGGATGGCTTTGTGTGTCAGAAACAGCTTTCTTTGCAAAACTCATGTTCCTGTCAGATTTGTGTTCCTGACATGGCTCTGATCAAAAAGATGAGAACTGTTGAAAACATAAGTTTAACACTATTTCATGTTCCTAGGATGGCTGTGTGTCAGAAAAACAGCTTTTTTTGCCAAACTCATGTTCCTGTTAGATTTGTGTTTCCTGACATGGCCCTGATCAAAAAAGATGAGAACTGTTGAAAAATGACTTTAACACTCATTTCATGTTCCTAGGATGGCTTGTGTGTCAGAAAAACTGCTTTCTTTGCAAAACTCATGTTCCTGTCAGATTTGTCATTCCTGACATTGCCTTGATCAAAAAAGATGAGAACTGTTGAAAATATGACTTTAACACTCATTCATGTTCCTAGGATGGCTGTGTGTCAGAAAAACAGCTTTCTTTGCAAAACTCATGTTCCTGTCAGATTTGTGTTTCCTACATGGCTCTGATCAAAAAAGATGAGAACTGATGAAAACATAAGTTTAACACTCATTCATGTTCCTAGGATGGCTTTGTGTCAGAAAAACAGCTTTCTTTGCAAAACTCATGTTCCTGTCAGATTTGTGTTCCTGACATGGCCTTGATCAAAAAGATGAGAACTGTTGAAAACATAAGTTTAACACTCATTTCATGTTCCTAGGATGGCTGTGTGTCAGAAAAACAGCTTTCTTTGCAAAACTCATGTTCCTGTCAGATTTGTGTTTCCTTACATGGCTCTGATCAAAAAAGATGAGAACTGATGAAACATAAGTTTAACACTCATTTCATGTTCCTAGGATGGCTGTGTGTCAGAAAAACAGCTTTCTTTGCCAAACTCATGTTCTTGTCAGATTTGTCATTCCTGACATTGCCTTGATCAAAAGATGAGAACTGTTGAAAAATGACTTTAACACACATTTCATGTTCCTAGGATGGCTTTGTGTGTCAGAAAAACAGCTTTCTTTGCAAAACTCATGTTCCTGTCAGATTTGTGTTTCCTGACATGGCTCTGATCAAAAAAGATGAGAACTGATGAAAACAAGTTTAACACTCATTTCATGTTCCTAGGATGGCTTTGTGTCAGAAAACAGCTTTCTTTGCAAACTCATGTTCCTGTCAGATTTGTGTTTCCTGACATGGCTCTGATCAAAAAGATGAGAACTGATGAAAACATAAGTTTAACACTCATTTCATGTTCCTAGGATGGCTGTGTGTCAGAAAAGCAGCTTTCTTTGCAAACTCATGTTCCTGTTAGATTTGTGTTCCTGACATGGCCCTGATCAAAAAGATGAGAACTGTTGAAAAAATGACTTTAACACTCATTTCATGTTCCTAGGATGGCTTGTGTGTCAGAAAAACAGCTTTCTTTGCCAAACTCATGTTCTTGTCAGATTTGTGTTTCCTGACATTGCCTTGATCAAAAAAGATGAGAACTGTTGAAAAATGACTTTAACACACATTTCATGTTCCTAGGATGGCTTTGTGTCAGAAAAACAGCTTTATTTGCAAAACTCATGTTCCTGTCAGATTTGTGTTTCCTACATGGCACTGATCAAAAAGATGAGAACTGATGAAAACATCACTTTTTCACTCATTTCATGTTCCTAGGATGGCTTTGTGTCAGAAAAACAGCTTTATTTGCAAAACTCATGTTCCTGTTAGATTTGTCATTTCTGACATTGCCTTGATCAAAAAGATGAGAACTGTTGAAAACACCACTTTAACACTCATTTCATGTTCCTAGGATGGCTTTGTGTGTCAGAAAAACAGCTTTCTTTGCAAAACTCATGTTCCTGTTAGATTTGTGTTTCCTGACATGGCTCTGATCAAAAAAGATGAGAACTGATGAAAACATAAGTTTAACACTAATTACATGTTCCTAGGATGACTTTTGGTCAGAAAACAGCTGCTTTTGCAAAACTCATGTTCCTGTTAGATTTGTCATTTCTGACATTGCCTTGATCAAAAAAGATGAGAACTGTTGAAAACATGACACTTTAACACTCATTTCATGTTCCTAGGATGGCTTGTGTGTCAGAAAAACAGCTTTCTTTGCAAAACTCATGTTCCTGTTAGATTTGTGTTTCCTGACATGGCTTTGATCAAAAAAGATGAGAACTGATGAAAACATAAGTTTAACACTAATTACATGTTCCTAGGATGATTTTTGTGTCAGAAAAACCGCTTTCTTTGCAAAACTCATGTTCCTGTCAGATTTGTCATTCCTGAAATTACCTTGATCAAAAAAGATGAGAACTGTTGAAAACATGAGTTTAACACGTATTTCATGTTCCTAGGATGGCTGTGTGTCAGAAAAACAGCTTTCTTTGCAAAACTCATGTTCCTGTCAGATTTGTGTTTCCTGACATGGCTCTGATCAAAAAAGATGAGAACTGATGAAAACATAAGTTAAAACTCATTTCATGTTCCTAGGATGGCTGTGTGTCAGAAAAGCAGCTTTATTTGACAAACTCATGTTCCTGTTAGATTTGTGTTTCCTGACATGGCCCTGATCAAAAAGATGAGAACTGTTGAAAAAAATGACTTTAACACACTCATTTCATGTTCCTAGGATGGCTTGTGTGTCAGAAAAACTGCTTTCTTTGCCAAACTCATGTTCCTGTCAGATTTGTCATTCCTGACATTGCCTTGATCAAAAAGATGAGAACTGTTGAAATATGACTTTTAACACACATTTCATGTTCCTAGGATGGCTTTGTGTGTCAGAAAAACAGCTTTATTGCAAAACTCATGTTCCTGTCAGATTTGTGTTTCCTAACATGTCACTGATCTAAAAAGATGAGAACTGATGAAAACATCACTTTTCACACTCATTTCATGTTCCTAGGATGCTTTGTGTGTCAGAAAAACAGCTTTTTTGCAAAACTCATGTTCCTGTCAGATTTGTCATTCCTGACATGGCTCTGATCAAAAAGATGAGAACTGTTGAAAACATAAGTTTAACACTATTTTCATGTTCCTAGGATGGCTGTGTGTCAGAAAAGTAGCTTTTTTTGCCAAACTCATGTTCCTTTAGATTTGTGTTCCTGACATGGCCCTGATCAAAAAGATGAGAACTGTTGAAAAAATGATTTAAACACTCATTTCATGTTCCTAGGATGGCTTGTGTGTCAGAAAAACTGCTTTCTTTGCAAACTCATGTTCCTGTCAGATTTGTCATTCCTGACATTGCCTGATCAAAAAAGATGAGAACTGTTGAAAATGACTTTTACACACATTTCATGTTCGTAGGATGGCTTGTGTGTCAGAAAAACAGCTTTCTTTGCAAAACTCATGTTCCTGTCAGATTTGTTTTCCTGACATGGCTCTGATCAAAAAAGATGAGAACTGATGAAAACATAAGTTTAACACTATTATGTTCCTAGGATGGCTTTGTGTCAGAAAAACAGCTTTCTTTGCAAACTCATGTTCCTGTCAGATTTGTCATCCTGAAATTACCTTGATCAAAAAGATGAGAACTGTTGAAAACATGAGTTTAACACTATTTCATGTTCCTAGGATGGCTGTGTGTCAGAAAAACAGCTTTCTTTGCAAAACTCATGTTCCTGTCAGATTTGTGTTTCCTTACATGGCTCTGATCAAAAAGATGAGAACTGATGAAAACATAAGTTTAACACTCATTTCATGTTCCTAGGATGGCTGTGTGTCAGAAAAGCAGCTTTCTTTGCAAACTCATGTTCCTGTTAGATTTGTGTTTCCTGACATGCCCTGATCAAAAAGATGAGAACTGTTGAAAACATGACTTTACACTCATTTCATGTTCCTAGGATGGCTTTGTGTGTCAGAAAAACAGCTTTCTTTGCAAAACTCATGTTCCTGTCAGATTTGTGTTTCCTTACATGGCTCTGATCAAAAAAGATGAGAACTGATGAAAACAAAGTTTAACACTCATTTCATGTTCCTAGGATGGCTGTGTGTCAGAAAAGCAGCTTTATTTGACAAAGTCATGTTCCTGTTAGATTTGTGTTTCCTGACATGGCCCTGATCAATAAAGATGAGAACTGTTGAAAAAATGACTTTAACACTCATTTCATGTTCCTAGGATGGCTTGTGTGTCAGAAAAACAGCTTTCTTTGCCAAACTCATGTTCCTTGTCAGATTTGTGTTTCCTGACATTGCCTTGATCAAAAAAGATGAGAACTGTTGAAAATATGACTTTAACACACATTTCATGTTCCTAGGATGGCTTTGTGTGTCAGAAAAACAGCTTTCTTTGCAAAACTCATGTTCCTGTCAGATTTGTGTTTCCTGACATGTCACTGATCAAAAAGATGAGAACTGATGAAAACATCACTTTTAACACTCATTTCATGTTCCTAGGATGGCTTTGTGTGTCAGAAAACAGCTTTATTTGCAAAACTCATGTTCCTGTTAGATTTGTCATTCCTGACATGCCTTGATCAAAAAGATGAGAACTGTTGAAAACATGACTTTAACACTCATTTCATGTTCCTAGGATGGCTTTGTGTGTCAGAAAAACAGCTTTCTTTGCAAAACTCATGTTCCTGTTAGATTTGTGTTTCCTGACATGGCTCTGATCAAAAAAGATGAGAACTGATGAAAACATAAGTTTAACACTATTTCATGTTCCTAGGATGGCTTTTGTGTCAGAAAACAGCTTTCTTTGCAAACTCATGTTCCTGTTAGATTTGTGTTTCCTGACATGGCTCTGATCAAAAAAGATGAGAACTGTTGAAAAAAATGATTTTAACACTCATTTCATGTTCCTAGGATGGCTGTGTGTCAGAAAACAGCTTTAACAGCTTGACTTTTGCAGAAACTCTTTATTTGCAAACTCATGTTCCTGTTAGATTTGTGTTTCCTGACATGGCTCTGATCAAAAAAGATGAGAACTGTTGAAAAAATGATTTTAACACTCATTTCATGTTCCTAGGATGGCTGTGTGTCAGAAAAAGCTTTCTTTGCCAAACTCATGTTCCTGTCAGATTTGTCATTCCTGACATTGCCTTGATCAAAAAGATGAGAACTGTTGAAAACATGAGTTTAACACTTTTCATGTTCCTAGGATGGCTTGTGTGTCAGAAAAACAGCTTTCTTTGCAAACTCATGTTCCTGTTAGATTTGTTTCCTGACATGGCCCTGATCAAAAAAGATGAGAACTGTTGAAAAAATGACTTTAACACTCATTTCATGTTCCTAGGATGGCTTTGTGTCAGAAAAACTGCTTTCTTTGCAAAACTCATGTTCCTGTCAGATTTGTCATTCCTGACATGCCCTTGATCAAAAAGATGAGAACTGTTGAAAATATGACTTTTAACACACATTTCATGTTCGTAGGATGGCTTGTGTGTCAGAAAAACAGCTTTCTTTGCAAAACTCATGTTCCTGTCAGATTTGTGTTTCCTTACATGGCTCCGATCAAAAAAGATGAGAACTGATGAAAACATAAGTTTAACACTCATTTCATGTTCCTAGGATGGCTTGTGTGTCAAAAAACCAGCTTTTTTTGCAAAACGCATGTTCCTGTTAGATTTGTGTTTCCTGACATGGTCCTGATCAAAAAAGATGAGAACTGTTGAAAACATAAGTTTAACACTTATTTCATGTTCCCAGGATGGCTTTGTGTGTCAGAAAAGCAGCTTTATTTGACAAACTCATGTTCCTGTTAGATATGTGTTTCCTGACATGGCCCTGATCAAAAAAGATGAGAACTGATGAAAATCACTTTTTCACTCATTTCATGTTCCTAGGATGCTTTGTGTGTCAGAAAAACAGCTTTTTTTGCAAAACTCATGTTCCTGTTAGATTTGTGTTTCTGACATGGCCCTGATCAAAAAAGATGAGAACTGTTGAAAACATGACTTTAACACTCATTTCATGTTCCTAGGATGGCTTTGTGTGTCAGAAAAACAGCTTTCTTTGCAAAACTCATGTTCCTGTTAGATTTGTGTTTCCTGACATGGCTCTGATCAAAAAAGATGAGAACTGATGAAAACATAAGTTTAACACTAATTACATGTTCCTAGGATGACTTTTTGGTCAGAAAAACAGCTTTCTTTGCAAAACTCATGTTCCTGTCAGATTTGTCATTCCTGACATTGCCTTGATCAAAAAAGATGAGAACTGTTGAAAACATGAGTTTAACACGTTTTCATGTTCCTAGGATGGCTGTGTGTCAGAAAAACAGCTTTCTTTGCAAAACTCATGTTCCTGTCAGATTTGTGTTTCCTTACATGGCTCTGATCAAAAAAGATGAGAACTGATGAAAACATAGTTTAACACTCATTTCATGTTCCTAGGATGGCTGTGTGTCAGAAAACAGCTTTATTTGACAAACTCATGTTCCTGTTAGATTTGTGTTTCCTGACATGGCCCTGATCAAAAAAGATGAGAACTGTTGAAAACATGACTTTAACACTCATTTCATGTTCCTAGGATGGCTTTGTGTGTCAGAAAAACAGCTTTCTTTGCAAAACTCATGTTCCTGTCAGATTTGTGTTTCCTGACATGGCTCTGATCAAAAAAGATGAGAACTGATGAAAACATAGTTTAACACTCATTTCATGTTCCTAGGATGGCTGTGTGTCAGAAAAACAGCTTTATTGCAAACTCATGTTCCTGTTAGATTTGTGTTTTCTGACATGGCCCTGATCAAAAAGATGAGAACTGTTGAAAAAATGACTTTAACACTCATTTCATGTTCCTAGGATGGCTTGTGTGTCAGAAAAACAGCTTTCTTTGCCAAACTCATGTTCCTGTCAGATTTGTCATTCCTGACATTGCCTTGATCAAAAAAGATGAGAACTGTTGAAAACATGACTTTAACACACATTTCATGTTCCTAGGATGGCTTTGTGTGTCAGAAAACAGCTTTTTTGCAAAACTCATGTTCCTGTCAGATTGTGTTTTCCTGACATGTCCTGATCAAAAAGATGAGAACTGATGAAAACATCACTTTAACACTCATTTCATGTCCTAGGATGGCTTTGTGTGTCAGAAAAACAGCTTTATTTGCAAAACTCATGTTCCTGTTAGATTTGTGTTTCCTGACATTGCCTTGATCAAAAAATGAGAACTGTTGAAAACAACACTTAACACACTCATTTCATGTCCTAGGATGGCTTTGTGTGTCAGAAAAACAGCTTTCTTTTTGCAAAACTCATGTTCCTGTTAGATTTTGTTTCCTGACATGGCTCTGATCAAAAAGATGAGAACTGATGAAAACATAAGTTTAACACTAATTCATGTTCCTAGGATGGCTTTTGTGTCAGAAAAGCAGCTTTATTTGACAAACTCATGTTCCTGTTAGATTTGTGTTTCCTGACATGGCTCTGATCAAAAAAGATGAGAACTGTTGAAAAAATGATTTAACACTCATTTCATGTTCCTAGGATGGCTTGTGTGTCAGAAAAACAGCTTTCTTTGCAAAACTCATGTTCCTTTCAGATTTGTCATTTCCTGACATTACCTTGATCAAAAGATGAGAACTGTTGAAAACATGAGTTTAACACTATTTCATGTTCCTAGGATGGCTGTGTGTCAGAAAAACAGCTTTCTTTGCAAAACTCATGTTCCTGTCAGATTTGTGTTTCCTGACATGGCTCTGATCAAAAAATGAGAACTGATGAAAACATAAGTTTAACACTCATTTCATGTTCCTAGGATGGCTGTGTGTCAGAAAAACAGCTTTATTTGACAATCATGTTCCTGTTAGATTTGTGTTTCCTGACATGGCCCTGATCAAAAAAGATGAGAACTGTTGAAAAATGACTTTAACACTCATTTCATGTTCCTAGGATGGCTTGTGTGTCAGAAAAACAGCTTTTCTTTGCAAAACTCATGTTCCTGTCAGATTTGTGTTTCCTGACATGCCTTGATCAAAAAAGATGAGAACTGTTGAAAACATAACTTTTACACACATTTCATGTTCCTAGGATGGCTTGTGTGTCAGAAAAACAGCTTTCTTTTGCAAAACTCATGTTCCTGTCAGATTTGTCATTCCTGACATGGCCTTGATCAAAAAAGATGAGAACTGTTGAAAACATGAGTTTAACACTATTTCATGTTCCTAGGATGGCTGTGTGTCAGAAAAACAGCTTTCTTTGCAAACTCATGTTCCTGTCAGATTTGTGTTTCCTCATGGCTCTGATCAAAAAAGATGAGAACTGTTGAAAACATGACTTTAACACTCATTTCATGTTCCTAGGATGGCTTGTGTGTCAGAAAAACTGCTTCTTTGCAAAACTCATGTTCCTGTCAGATTTGTCATTCCTGACATGGCTCTGATCAAAAAAGATGAGAACTGATGAAAACATAAGTTTAACACTATTTCATGTTCCTAGGATGGCTTTTGGTCAGAAAAAACAGCTTTCTTTGCAAAACTCATGTTCCTGTCAGATTTGTGTTTCCTGACATTACCTTGATCAAAAAGATGAGAACTGTTGAAAACATGAGTTTAACACTATTCATGTTCCTAGATGGCTTGTGTGTCAGAAAACAGCTTTCTTTTGCAAAACTCATGTTCCTGTCAGATTTGTGTTTCCTGACATGGCTCTGATCAAAAAAGATGAGAACTGATGAAAACATAGTTTAACACTCATTTCATGTTCCTAGGATGGCTTGTGTGTCAAAAAAACAGCTTTTTTTGCAAAACTCATGTTCCTGTTAGATTTGTGTTTCCTGACATGGCCCTGATCAAAAAGATGAGAACTGTTGAAAACATCACTTTAACACTCATTTCATGTTCCTAGGATGGCTTTGTGTCAGAAAAACAGCTTTTTTGCAAACTCATGTTCCTTTAGATTTGTGTTCCTGACATGGCCCTGATCAAAAAGATGAGAACTGTTGAAAAAAATGACTTTAACACTCATTTCATGTTCCTAGGATGGCTTGTGTGTCAGAAAAACTGCTTTCTTTGCAAAACTCATGTTCCTGTCAGATTTGTGTTTCCTGACATGCTTGATCAAAAAAATGAGAACTGTTGAAAATTACTTTAACACACATTTCATGTTCCTAGGATGGCTTGTGTGTCAGAAAAACAGCTTTCTTTGCAAAACTCATGTTCCTGTCAGATTTGTGTTTCCTTACATGGCTCTGATCAAAAAGATGAGAACTGATGAAAACATAAGTTTAACACTCATTTCATGTTCCTAGGATGGCTTGTGTGTCAAAAAAACAGCTTTTTTTGCAAAATCATGTTCCTGTTAGATTTGTGTTTCCTGACATGGTCCTGATCAAAAAAGATGAGAACTGTTGAAAACATCACTTTAACACTCATTTCATGTTCCTAGGATGGCTTTGTGTGTCAGAAAAACAGCTTTCTTTGCAAAACTCATGTTCCTGTTAGATTTGTGTTCCTGACATGGCTCTGATCAAAAAGATGAGAACTGTTGAAACATGAGTTTAACACATTTTCATGTTCCTAGGATGGCTGTGTGTCAGAAAAGTAGCTTTTTTTTGCCAAACTCATGTTCCTTTTAGATTTGTGTTTCCTGACATGGCCCTGATCAAAAAAGATGAGAACTGTTGAAAAAAATGACTTTAACACTCATTTCATGTTCCTAGGATGGCTTGTGTGTCAGAAAAACTGCTTTCTTTGCAAAACTCATGTTCTTGTCAGATTTGTCATTCCTGACATTGCCTTGATCAAAAAAGATGAGAACTGTTGAAAATATGACTTTTAACACACATTTCATGTTCCTAGGATGGCTTGTGTGTCAGAAAAACAGCTTTCTTTGCAAAACTCATGTTCCTGTCAGATTTGTGTTTCCTTACATGGCCTGATCAAAAAAGATGAGAACTGATGAAAACATAAGTTTAACACTAATTACATGTTCCTAGGATGACTTTGGTCAGAAAACAGCTTTCTTTGCAAACTCATGTTCCTGTCAGATTTGTCATTCCTGACATTACCTTGATCAAAAAGATGAGAACTGTTGAAAACATGAGTTTTAACACGTATTTCATGTTCCTAGGATGGCTGTGTGTCAGAAAACAGCTTTCTTTGCAAACTCATGTTCCTGTCAGATTTGTGTTCCTGACATGGCTCTGATCAAAAAAGATGAGAACTGATGAAAACATAAGTTTAACACTCATTTCATGTTCCTAGGATGGCTGTGTGTCAGAAAAGCAGCTTTATTTGACAAACTCATGTTCCTGTTAGATTTGTGTTTCCTGACATGGCCCTGATCAAAAAGATGAGAACTGTTGAAAAAAAAGACTTTAACACTCATTTCATGTTCCTAGGATGGCTTGTGTGTCAGAAAAACTGCTTTTGCAAACTCATGTTCCTGTCAGATTTGTCATTCCTGACATTGCCTTGATCAAAAAAGATGAGAACTGTTGAAAACATGACTTTTAACACACATTTCATGTTCCTAGGATGGCTTTGTGTGTCAGAAAAACAGCTTTCTTTGCAAAACTCATGTTCCTGTCAGATTTGTGTTTCCTGACATGGCTCTGATCAAAAAGATGAGAACTGATGAAAACATAAGTTTAACACTCATTTCATGTTCCTAGGATGGCTTTGTGTGTCAGAAAAACAGCTTTCTTTGCAAACTCATGTTCCTGTTAGATTTGTCATTTCTGACATTGCCTTGATCAAAAAAGATGAGAACTGTTGAAAACATGACTTTAACACTCATTTCATGTTCCTAGGATGGCTTTGTGTGTCAGAAAACAGCTTTCTTTGCAAAACTCATGTTCCTGTTAGATTTGTGTTTCCTGACATGGCTCTGATCAAAAAAGATGAGAACTGTTGAAAACAAAGTTTAACACTAATTTCATGTTCCTAGGATGGCTTGTGTGTCAGAAAAACAGCTTTCTTTGCAAAACTCATGTTCCTGTCAGATTTGTCATTCCTGACATTACCTTGATCAAAAAAGATGAGAACTGTTGAAAACATGAGTTTAACACTATTTCATGTTCCTAGGATGGCTTGTGTGTCAGAAAAACAGCTTTCTTTGCAAAACTCATGTTCCTGTCAGATTTGTGTTTCCTGACATGGCTCTGATCAAAAAAGATGAGAACTGTTGAAAACATAAGTTTAACTCATTTCATGTTCCTAGGATGGCTGTGTGTCAGAAAAACAGCTTTCTTGCAAAATCATGTTCCTGTCAGATTTGTGTTTCCTGACATGGCCTGATCAAAAAGATGAGAACTGTTGAAAAAATGACTTTAACACTCATTTCATGTTCCTAGGATGGCTTTTGTGTCAGAAAAACAGCTTTATTTGCAAACTCATGTTCCTGTTAGATTTGTGTTCCTGACATGGCCCTGATCAAAAAGATGAGAACTGTTGAAAAAAATGACTTTAACACTCATTTCATGTTCCTAGGATGGCTTGTGTGTCAGAAAAACAGCTTTCTTTGCAAAACTCATGTTCCTGTCAGATTTGTCATTCCTGACATTGCCTTGATCAAAAAGATGAGAACTGTTGAAAACATGACTTTAACACACATTTCATGTTCCTAGGATGGCTTGTGTGTCAGAAAAACAGCTTTCTTTGCAAAACTCATGTTCCTGTCAGATTTGTGTTTCCTTACATGGCTCTGATCAAAAAAGATGAGAACTGATGAAACATAAGTTTAACACTAATTTCATGTTCCTAGGATGGCTTTTGTGTCAGAAAAACAGCTTTCTTTGCAAAACTCATGTTCCTGTCAGATTTGTCATTCCTGACATGGCCTTGATCAAAAAAGATGAGAACTGTTGAAAACATGAGTTTAACACGTATTTCATGTTCTAGGATGGCTGTGTGTCAGAAAAACAGCTTTCTTTGCAAAACTCATGTTCCTGTTAGATTTGTGTTTCCTGACATGCCCTGATCAAAAAAGATGAGAACTGTTGAAAACATGACTTTAACACTCATTTCATGTTCCTAGGATGGCTTTGTGTCAGAAAACAGCTTTCTTTCTTTGCCAAACTCATGTTCCTGTCAGATTTGTCATTCCTGACATGGCCTTGATCAAAAAGATGAGAACTGTTGAAAAATGAACTTTAACACACATTTCATGTTCCTAGGATGGCTTTGTGTGTCAGAAAAACAGCTTTCTTTGCAAAACTCATGTTCCTGTCAGATTTGTGTTCCTGACATGCACTGATCAAAAAAGATGAGAACTGATGAAAACATCACTTTAACACTCATTTCATGTTCCTAGGATGGCTTTGTGTGTCAGAAAAACAGCTTTATTTGCAAAACTCATGTTCCTGTCAGATTTGTCGTTCCTGACATGGCCTCTGATCAAAAGATGAGAACTGTTGAAAACATAAGTTTAACACTATTTCATGTTCCTAGGATGGCTTGTGTGTCAGAAAACAGCTTTTTTTGCAAAACTCATGTTCCTGTTAGATTTGTGTTTCCTGACATGGCCTGATCAAAAAAGATGAGAACTGTTGAAAAATGATTTTAACACTCATTTCATGTTCCTAGGATGGCTGTGTGTCAAAAAACAGCTTTCTTTGCAAAACTCATGTTCCTGTCAGATTTGTCATTCCTGACATGCCTTGATCAAAAAATGAGAACTGTTGAAAACATGACTTTTAACACAATTTCATGTTCCTAGGATGGCTTGTGTGTCAGAAAAACAGCTTTCTTTGCAAACTCATGTTCCTGTCAGATTTGTGTTTCCTTACATGGCTCTGATCAAAAAAGATGAGAACTGATGAAAACATAAGTTTAACACTAATTACATGTTCCTAGGATGGCTTTTGGTCAGAAAAACAGCTTTCTTTGCAAACTCATGTTCCTGTCAGATTTGTCATTCCTGACATTGCCTTGATCAAAAAATGAGAACTGTTGAAAACATGAGTTTAACACTATTTCATGTTCCTAGGATGGCTGTGTGTCAGAAAAACAGCTTTCTTTGCAAACTCATGTTCCTGTCAGATTTGTGTTTCCTGACATGGCTCTGATCAAAAAAGATGAGAACTGATTGAAAACATAAGTTTAACACTCATTTCATGTTCCTAGGATGGCTGTGTGTCAGAAAAACAGCTTTCTTTGCAAACTCATGTTCCTGTTAGATTTGTGTTTCCTGACATGGCCCTGATCAAAAAGATGAGAACTGTTGAAAACATCACTTTAACACTCATTTCATGTTCCTAGGATGGCTTGTGTGTCAGAAAAACAGCTTTCTTTGCAAAACTCATGTTCCTGTTAGATTTGTGTTTCCTGACATGGCTCTGATCAAAAAAGATGAGAACTGATGAAAACATCACTTTTAACACTCATTTCATGTTCCTAGGATGGTTTGTGTGTCAGAAAAACAGCTTTCTTTGCAAACTCATGTTCCTGTTAGATTTGTCATTCCTGACATGGCCTTGATCAAAAAAGATGAGAACTGTTGAAAACATAACTTTAACACTCATTTCATGTTCCTAGGATGGCTTTTGTGTCAGAAAACAGCTTTCTTTGCAAAACTCATGTTCCTGTCAGATTTGTGTTTCCTGACATGGCTCTGATCAAAAAGATGAGAACTGTTGAAAACACTTTTACTCATTTCATGTTCCTAGGATGGCTTTGTGTGTCAGAAAAACAGCTTTCTTTGCAAAACTCATGTTCCTGTCAGATTTGTGTTTCCTGACATGGCCTTGATCAAAAAAGATGAGAACTGTTGAAAACATAAGTTTAACACTAATTTCATGTTCCTAGGATGGCTTTTGGTCAGAAAAACAGCTTTCTTTGCAAAACTCATGTTCCTGTCAGATTTGTGTTCCTGACATGGCCTGATCAAAAAAGATGAGAACTGTTGAAAATGAGTTTAACACTCATTTCATGTTCCTAGGATGGCTTGTGTGTCAGAAAAACAGCTTTTTTGCAAACTCATGTTCCTGTTAGATTTGTGTTTCCTGACATGGCCCTGATCAAAAAAGATGAGAACTGTTGAAAAAATGACTTTAACACTCATTTCATGTTCCTAGGATGGCTTGTGTGTCAGAAAAACAGCTTTCTTTGCAAAACTCATGTTCCTGTCAGATTTGTCATTCCTGACATTGCCTTGATCAAAAAAGATGAGAACTGTTGAAAACATGACTTTAACACACATTTCATGTTCCTAGGATGGCTTGTGTGTCAGAAAAACAGCTTTCTTTGCAAAACTCATGTTCCTGTCAGATTTGTGTTTTCTGACATGGCTCTGATCAAAAAAGATGAGAACTGATGAAAACATAAGTTTAACACTCATTTCATGTTCCTAGGATGGCTTGTGTGTCAGAAAAACAGCTTTCTTTGCAAACTCATGTTCCTGTCAGATTTGTGTTTCCTGACATGCCTTGATCAAAAAGATGAGAACTGTTGAAAACATGACTTTAACACTCATTTCATGTTCCTAGGATGGCTTGTGTGTCAGAAAAACACAGCTTTCTTTGCAAACTCATGTTCCTGTTAGATTTGTGTTTCCTACATGGCTCTGATCAAAAAGATGAGAACTGTTGAAAACATGAGTTTTAACACTATTTCATGTTCCTAGGATGGCTTTTGTGTCAGAAAAACAGCTTTCTTTGCAAAACTCATGTTCCTGTTAGATTTGTGTTTCCTTACATGGCTCTGATCAAAAAAGATGAGAACTGATGAAAACATAAGTTTAACAC
>JAOTQM010000798.1:0-7500 GCA_026939265.1 Oreonectes daqikongensis
TGTACAATGGATTTCTAGTCCATCGCCTTAACCACTCGGCCACGACTACACGTTGCAGGTACTTTCCTGTTGGCATACGCTACTGCAGTGCTGGAAATCTGCCTATAATGGAGATGTGGGCACTCAAGAGGGCATCCAACGTCGAACAGGGACTTGAACCCTGGACCCTTAGATTAAAAGTCTGGATGCTCTACCGACTGAGCTATCCGGGCTCACTTGCTTCCCACAAAGCTGTCTCAACAGAGATTTACTGTAAAACAGTGAAGTACTTCCAGCGAGAAGTTGTAAAACAATACGCACTGCAACTGTTTTCCAGTGCAAAGGAAATGGAGTTACAACCCCACGTTTTCGACACACTGCAGAAAGACTTTCTATTTCCAGAACACGTACTAGCAGTGAACCTACACACAAACTAAGAGTTTAGAAAGAACCAACTAACAACGACATACTACAACAACTCAACTGAGCCAAACATCTGCTTTTATATACAAACATATGCAGCTCTGCTGTCACAGAGCCCTCCAAATACAACAAACTCGCAGTAGTTCCCCTCCACGGAAATATTAGTAAAAGGCGAAAGATTTATACGTAGATGAAGAGAAACTCGAGCCATACCCAACAGCCCTCGAACCAATGTGCTCCTGTGTCACGCCACAGTGTTCACAGAGGGTAATTTCTGCTGCAGGCTCCCCCAGACCATGCCAAGTGGGAGGAGCTCAATACAAAAAATCCTGCCATCACCAAATAACTGCAATCTCCTCTGACGACATGCAGACGAAGCTGACCACAGGTCTAGGATTTGGATCTGCCTGGATAATAGAAGAACACATTTTCAATCTCTGACTAATGCCAGGTGATGTACTGAGAGATTAGTGTAAGGCCTCTTTTTTTCCTCTCACTTTAGTTTATTTTCACAACAGATCAAACAACCACCCTCTCTCATGAAAGCATATCCAGTATATGTATTAACTTGATCTCAGCTTCTTAAGGGTGGCTTGGGATGGATTTTTTGGGGAGAAGGGAGTCATTTCAGCAGAAGAAAGCAATGTTTTGTGCAACCTGGGCGAGGTCAAGTCCGACATAGTGTTGTTTTTGTTAAGAGGGAGCTCTCCTAACATGATACTGTACCAGGAATGGTTCATGCAGCCCAAACAGGTAACTTTGCTTTGGCTCTGTCTAATATCTCGGATGAGCAGGGCCTACATATTCGCAGTCAAACAGCTAAGGAAGGACATGGCTTTCTAGCTCATATTGTACCAGGAATGGTTCATGCAGCCCAAACAGGTAACTTTGCTTTGGGGCTGTCTAATATCTCGAATGAGCTGGGCCTATTATTCACAGTCAAACAGCTAAGGAAGGACATGGCTCTCTAGCTTCATATTGTACCAGGAATGGTTCATGCAGCCCAAAAGGTAACTTGCTTTGGGGCTGTCTAATATCTCGAATGAGCTGGGCCTACATATTCACAGTCAAACAGCTAAGGAGGACATGGCTTTCTAGCTTCATATTGTACAGGAATGGTTCATGCAGCCCAAACAGGTAACTTTGCTTTGGGGCTGTCTAATATCTCGAATGAGCTGGGCCTACATATTCACAGTCAAACAGCTAAGGAAGGACATGGCTTTCTAGCTCATATTGTACCAGGAATGGTTCATGCAGCCCAAACAGTAACTTTGCATTGGGGCTGTCTAATATCTCGAATGAGCTGGGCCTACATATTCACAGTCAAACAGCTAAGGAAGGACATGGCTTTCTAGCTTAATATTGTACCAGGAATGGTTCATGCAGCCCAAACAGGTAACTTTGCTTTGGGGCTGTCTAATATCTCGAATGAGCTGGGCCTACATATTCACAGTCAAACAGCTAAGGAAGGACATGGCTTTCTAGCTTCATATTGTACCAAGAATGGTTCATGCAGCCCAAACAGTAACTTTGCTTTGGGGCTGTCTAATATCTCGAATGAGCTGGGCCTACGTATTCGCAGTCAAACAGCTAAAGAAAGGCATGGCATGGCACGGCACGGCACACTGCAGTGCGTTTGCCGGCAATCGAAAGGGTTGGTGGAAGGAAGTTGGACCACAACAGGGAATAACCCAAAAATTACTGCCGTGACCCGGATTCGAAACGGGGTTGCTGGGCCACAACGCAGAGTACTAACCCCTATACGATCACGGCAAGTTAGCTGAACACCTGAATTTGCTGTTCGAAGGCGTAGTCGGCAGGATTCGAACCTGCGCGGGGAGACCCCAATGGATTTCTAGTCCATCGCCTTAACCACTCGGCCACGACTACACGTTGCAGGTACTTTCCTGTGGCATACGCTACTGCAGTGCTGGAAATGTGCCTATAATGGAGATGTGGGCACTCAAGAGGGCATCCAACGCCCGAACAGGGACTTGAACCCTGGACCCTCAGATTAAAAGTCTGATGCTCTACCGACTGAGCTATCCGGGCTCACTTGCTTCCCACAAAGCTGTCTCAACAGAGATTTACTGTAAAACAGTAAAGTACTTCCAGCCGAGAAGTTTGTAAAACAATACGCACTGCAACTGTTTTCCAGTGCCAAGGAAATGGAGTTACAACCCCACGTTTTCGACACACTGCAGAAAGACTTTCTATTTCCCAGAACACGTACTAGCAGTGAACCTACACACAAACTAAGAGTTTAGAAAGAACCCACTAACAACGACATACACAACAACTCAACTGAGCCAAACATCTGCTTTATATACAAACATATGCAGCTCTGCTGTGAACAGAGCCCTCCAAAAATACAACAAACTCGCAGTAGTTCCCCTCCACGGAAATCTTTAGTAAAAGGCGAAAGATTTATACGTAGATGAAGAGAAACTCGAGCCATACCCAACAGCCCTCGAACCAATGTGCTCCCTGTGTCACGCCACAGTGTTCACAGAGGGTAATTTCTGCTGCAGGCTCCGCCCAGACCATGCCAAGTGGGAGGAGCTCAATACATAAAAATCCTGCCATCACCAAATAACTGCAATCTCCTCTGACGACATGCAGACGAAGCTGACCACAGGTCCTAGGATTTGGATCTGCCTGGATAATAGAAGAACACATTTTCAATCTCTGACTAATGCCAGGTGATGTACTGAGAGATTAGTGTAAGGCCTTCTTTTTTTCCTCTCACTTTAGTTTATTTTCCACAACAGATCAAACAACCACCCTCTCTCATAAAAGCATATCCAGTATATGTATTAACTTGATCTCAGCCTTAAGGGTGGCTTGGGATTTTTTGGGGAGAAGGAGTCATTTCAGCAGAAGAAAGCAATGTTTGTGCAAACCTGGGCGAGGTCAAGTCCGACATATGTTGTCTTTTTGTTAAGAGGGAGCTCTCCTAACATGATACTGTACCAGGAATGGTTCATGCAGCCCAAACAGGTAACTTTGCTTTGGCTCTGTCTAATATCTCGGATGAGCTGGGCCTACATATTCGCAGTCAAACAGCTAAGGAAGGACATGGCTTTCTAGCTTCATATTGTACCAGGAATGGTTCATGCAGCCCAAACAGGTAACTTTGCTTTGGGGCTGTCTCTAATATCTCGGATGAGCTGGGCCTACATATTCACAGTCAAACAGCTAAGGAAGGACATGGCTCTCTAGCTTCATATTGTACCAGGAATGGTTCATGCAGCCCAAAAAGGTAACTTTGCTTTGGGGCTGTCTAATATCTCGAATGAGCTGGGCCTACATATTCACAGTCAAACAGCTAAGGAAGGACATGGCTTTCTAGCTTCATATTGTACCAGGAATGGTTCATGCAGCCCAACAGGTAACTTTGCTTTGGGGCTGTCTAATATCTCGAATGAGCTGGGCCCTACATATTCACAGTCAAACAGCTAAGGAAGGACATGGCTTTCTAGCTTCATATTGTACCAAGAATGGTTCATGCAGCCCAAACAGATAACTTTGCATTGGGGCTGTCTAATATCTCGAATGAGCTGGGCCTACATATTCACAGTCAAACAGCTAAGGAAGGACATGGCTTTCTAGCTTTATATTGTACCAGGAATGGTTCATGCAGCCCAAACAGGTAACTTTGCTTTGGGGCTGTCTAATATCTCGAATGAGCTGGGCCTACATATTCACAGTCAAACAGCTAAGGAAGGACATGGCTTTCTAGCTTCATATTGTACCAGGAATGGTTCATGCAGCCCAAACAGATAACTTTGCTTTGGGCTGTCTAATATCTCGGATGAGCTGGGCCTACATATTCGCAGTCAAACAGCTAAGGAAGGACATGGCTTTCTAGCTTCATATTGTACCAGGAATGGTTCATGCAGCCCAAACAGGTAACTTTGCTTTGGGCTGTCTAATATCTCGAATGAGCTGGGCCTACATATTCACAGTCAAACAGCTAAGGAAGGACATGGCTTTCTAGCTTCATATTGTACCAGGAATGGTTCATGCAGCCCAAACAGATAACTTTGCTTTGGGGCTGTCTAATATCTCGAATGAGCTGGGCCTACATATTCACAGTCAAACAGCTAAGGAAGGACATGGCTTTCTAGCTTCATATTGTACCAGGAATGGTTCATGCAGCCCAAACAGGTAACTTTGCTTTGGGGCTGTCTAATATCTCGAATGAGCTGGGCCTACATATTCACAGTCAAACAGCTAAGGAAGGACATGGCTTTCTAGCTTCATATTGTACCAGGAATGGTTCATGCAGCCCAAACAGGTAACTTTGCTTTGGGGCTGTCTAATATCTCGAATGAGCTGGGCCTACATATTCACAGTCAAAAAGCTAAGGAAGGACATGGCTTTCTAGCTTCATATTGTACCAAGAATGGTTCATGCAGCCCAAACAGGTAACTTTGCAGGGGTGTCTAATATCTCGAATGAGCTGGGCCTACATATTCACAGTCAAACAGCTAAGGAAGGACATGGCTTTCTAGCTTCATATGTACCAGGAATGGTTCATGCAGCCCAAAACAGTAACTTGCTTTGGGGCTGTCTAATATCTCGAATGAGCTGGGCCTACTATTCACAGTAAACAGCTAAGGAGGACGGACATGGCTTTCTAGCTTCATATTGCTACCAAGGAATGGTTCATGCAGCCCAAACAGATAAACTTTGCTTTGGGGCTGTCTAATATCTCGAATGAGCTGGGCCTAGTATTCGCAGTCTCAAACAGCTAAAGAAAGGCATGCATGGCACAGGCACGGCACACTGCAGTGCGTTTGCCGGCAATCGAACCGGGTTGGTGGAAGGAAGTTGACCACAACAGGAATAACCCAAAATTACTGCCGTGACCCGGATTCGAACCGGGGTTGCGCGGCAACAACGCAGAGTACTAACCACTATACGATCACGGGCAAGTTAGCTGAAACACCTGATTTGAGTTCGAAGGCGTAGTCGGCAGGATTCGAACCTGCGCGGGGAGACCCCAATGGATTTCTAGTCCATCGCCTTAACCACTCGGCCACGACTACACGTTGCAGGTACTTTCCTGTTGGCATACGCTACTGCAGTGCTGGAAATGCTGCCTATAATGGAGATGTGGGCACTCAAGAGGGCATCCAACGCCCGAACAGGGACTTGAACCCTGGACCCTTAGATTAAAAGTCTGATGCTCTACCGACTGAGCTATCCGGGCTCACTTGCTTCCCACAAAGCTGTCTCAACAGAGATTTACTGTAAAACAGTGAAGTACTTCCAGCCGAGAAGTTTGTAAAACAATACGCACTGCAACTGTTTTCCAGTGCCAAGGAAATGGAGTTACAACCCCACGTTTTCGACACACTGCAGAAAGACTTTCTATTCCAGAACAGAACAGTACTAGCAGTGAACCTACACACAAACTAAGAGTTTAGAAAGAACCAACTAACAACGACATACTACAACAACTCAACTGAGCCAAACATCTGCTTTTATATACAAACATATGCAGCTCTGCTGTCAACAGAGCCCTCCAAAAATACAACAAACTCGCAGTAGTTCCCCTCCACGGAAATCTTTAGTAAAAGGCGAAAGATTTATACGTAGATGAAGAGAAACTCGAGCCATACCCAACAGCCCTCGAACCAATGTGCTCCCTGTGTCACGCCACAGTGTTCACAGAGGGTAATTTCTGCTGCAGGCTCCGCCCAGACCATGCCAAGTGGAGGAACTCAATACATAAAAATCCTGCCATCACCAAATAACTGCAATCTCCTCTGACGACATGCAGACGAAGCTGACCACAGGTCCTAGGATTTGGATCTGCCTGGATAATAGAAGAACACATTTTCAATCTCTGACTAATGCCAGGTGATGTACTGAGAGATTAGTGTAAGGCCTTCTTTTTTTCCTCTCACTTTAGTTTATTTCCACAACAGATCAAACAACCACCCTCTCTCATAAAAGCATATCCAGTATATGTATTAACTTGATCTCAGCCTTAAGGGTGGCTTGGGATTTTTTGGGGAGAAGGGAGTCATTTCAGCAGAAGAAAGCAATGTTTTGTGCAAACCTGGGCGAGGTCAAGTCCGACATATTGTTGTCTTTTTGTTAAGAGGGAGCTCTCCTAACATGATACTGTACCAGGAATGGTTCATGCAGCCCAAACAGGTAACTTTGCTTTGGCTCTGTCTAATATCTCGGATGAGCTGGGCCTACATATTCGCAGTCAAACAGCTAAGGAAGGACATGGCTTTCTAGCTTCATATTGTACCAGGAATGGTTCATGCAGCCCAAACAGGTAACTTTGCTTTGGGGCTGTCTAATATCTCGAATGAGCTGGGCCTACATATTCACAGTCAAACAGCTAAGGAAGGACATGGCTTTCTAGCTTCATATTGTACCAGGAATGGTTCATGCAGCCCAAACAGGTAACTTTGCTTTGGGGCTGTCTAATATCTCGAATGAGCTGGGCCTACATATTCACAGTCAAACAGCTAAGGAAGGACATGGCTTTCTAGCTTCATATTGTACCAGGAATGGTTCATGCAGCCCAAACAGGTAACTTTGCTTTGGGGCTGTCTAATATCTCGAATGAGCTGGGCCTACATATTCACAGTCAAACAGCTAAGGAAGGACATGGCTTTCTAGCTTCATATTGTACCAAGAATGGTTCATGCAGCCCAAACAGATAACTTTGCTTTGGGGCTGTCTAATATATCGAATGAGCTGGGCCTACATATTCACAGTCAAACAGCTAAGGAAGGACATGGCTTTCTAGCTTCATATTGTACCAAGAATGGTTCATGCAGCCCAAACAGATAACTTTGCTTTGGGGCTGTCTAATATCTCGAATGAGCTGGGCCTACGTATTCGCAGTCAAACAGCTAAAGAAAGGCATGGCATGGCACGGCACGGCACACTGCAGTGCGTTTGCCGGCAATCGAACCGGGTTGGTGGAAGGAAGTTGGACCACAACAGGAATAACCCAAAAATTACTGCCGTGACCCGGATTCGAACCGGGGTTGCTGCGGCCACAACGCAGAGTACTAACCCCCCATACGATCACGGCAAGTTAGCTGAACACCTGAATTTGCT
>JAOTQM010000798.1:62500-67670 GCA_026939265.1 Oreonectes daqikongensis
TAAAAGGCGAAAGATTTATACGTAGATGAAGAGAAACTCGAGCCATACCCAACAGCCCTCGAACCAATGTGCTCCCTGTGTCACGCCACAGTGTTCACAGAGGGTAATTTCTGCTGCAGGCTCCGCCCAGACCATGCCAAGTGGGAGGAGCTCAATACATAAAAATCCTGCCATCACCAAATAACTGCAATCCCCTCTGACGACATGCAGACGAAGCTGACCACAGGTCCTAGGATTTGGATCTGCCTGGATAATAGAAGAACACATTTTCAATCTCTGACTAATGCCAGGTGATGTACTGAGAGATTAGTGTAAGGCCTTCTTTTTTCCTCTCACTTTAGTTTATTTTCCACAACAGATCAAACAACCACCCTCTCTCATAAAAGCATATCCAGTATATGTATTAACTTGATCTCAGCCTTAAGGGTGGCTTGGGATTTTTTTGGGAGAAGGGAGTCATTTCAGCAGAAGAAAGCAATGTTTTGTGCAAACCTGGGCGAGGTCAAGTCCGACATATTGTTGTCTTTTTGTTAAGAGGGAGCTCTCTTAACATGATACTGTACCAGGAATGGTTCATGCAGCCCAAACAGGTAACTTTGCTTTGGCTCTGTCTAATATCTCGGATGAGCTGGGCCTACATATTCGCAGTCAAACAGCTAAGGAAGGACATGGCTTTCTAGCTTCATACTGTACAAGGAATGGTTCATGCAGCCCAAACAGGTAACTTTGCTTTGGCTCTGTCTAATATCTCGGATGAGCTGGGCCTACATATCCACAGTCAAACAGCTAAGGAAGGACATGGCTTTCTAGCTTCATATTGTACCAGAATGGTTCATGCAGCCCAAACAGGTAACTTTGCTTTGGGGCTGTCTAATATCTCGAATGAGCTGGGCCTACATATTCACAGTCAAACAGCTAAGGAAGGACATGGCTTTCTAGCTTCATATTGTACCAAGAATGGTTCATGCAGCCCAAACAGATAACTTTGCTTTGGGGCTGTCTAATATCTCGAATGAGCTGGGCCTACGTATTCGCAGTCAAACAGCTAAAGAAAGGCATGGCATGGCACGCACGGCACGGCACACTGCAGTGCGTTTGCCGGCAATCGAACCGGGTTGGTGGAAGGAAGTTGGACCACAACAGGAATAACCCGAAAATTACTGCCGTGACCGGATTCGAACCGGGGTTGCTGCGGCCACAACGCAGAGTACTAACCACTATACGATCACGGCAAGTTAGCTGAACACCTGAATTTGCTGTTCGAAGGCGTAGTCGGCAGGATTCGAACCTGCGCGGGAGACCCCAATGGATTTCTAGTCCATCGCCTTAACCACTCGGCCACGACTACACGTTGCAGGTACTTTCCTGTTGGCATACGCTACTGCAGTGCTGGAAATGCTGCCTATAATGGAGATGTGGGCATCCAACGCCCGAACAGGGACTTGAACCCTGGACCCTCAGATTAAAAGTCTGATGCTCTACCGACTGAGCTATCCGGGCTCACTTGCTTCCCACAAAGCTGTCTCAACAGAGATTTACTGTAAAACAGTAAAGTACTTCCAGCCGAGAAGTTTGTAAAACAATACGCACTGCAACTGTTTTCCAGTGCCAAGGAAATGGAGTTACAACCCCACGTTTTCGACACACTGCAGAAAGACTTTCTATTTCCCAGAACACGTACTAGCAGTGAACCTACACACAAACTAAGAGTTTAGAAAGAACCCACTAACAACGACATACTACAACAACTCAACTGAGCCAAACAAACATCTGCTTTTATATACAAACATATGCAGCTCTGCTGTGAACAGAGCCCTCCAAAAATACAACAAACTCGCAGTAGTTCCCCTCCACGGAAATCTTTAGTAAAAGGCGAAAGATTTATACGTAGATGAAGAGAAACTCGAGCCATACCCAACAGCCCTCGAACCAATGTGCTCCCTGTGTCACGCCACAGTGTTCACAGAGGGTAATTTCTGCTGCAGGCTCCGCCCAGACCATGCCAAGTGGGAGGAGCTCAATACATAAAAATCCTGCCATCACCAAATAACTGCAATCCCCTCTGACGACATGCAGACGAAGCTGACCACAGGTCCTAGGATTTGGATCTGCCTGGATAATAGAAGAACACATTTTCAATCTCTGACTAATGCCAGGTGATGTACTGAGAGATTAGTGTAAGGCCTTCTTTTTTTCCTCTCACTTTAGTTTATTTTCCACAACAGATCAAACAACCACCCTCTCTCATAAAAGCATATCCAGTATATGTATTAACTTGATCTCAGCCTTAAGGGTGGCTTGGGATTTTTTTGGGAGAAGGGAGTCATTTCAGCAGAAGAAAGCAATGTTTTGTGCAAACCTGGGCGAGGTCAAGTCCGACATATTGTTGTCTTTTTGTTAAGAGGGAGCTCTCCTAACATGATACTGTACCAGGAATGGTTCATGCAGCCCAAACAGGTAACTTTGCTTTGGCTCTGTCTAATATCTCGAATGAGCTGGGCCTACATATTCACAGTCAAACAGCTAAGGAAGGACATGGCTTTCTAGCTTCATATGTACCAAGAATGGTTCATGCAGCCCAAACAGGTAACTTTGCTTTGGGGCTGTCTAATATCTCGAATGAGCTGGGCCTACATATTCACAGTCAAACAGCTAAGGAAGGACATGGCTCTCTAGCTTCATATTGTACCAGGAATGGTTCATGCAGCCCAAAAAGGTAACTTTGCTTTGGCTCTGTCTAATATCTCGGATGAGCTGGGCCTACATATCCACAGTCAAACAGCTAAGGAAGGACATGGCTTTCTAGCTTCATATTGTACCAAGAATGGTTCATGCAGCCCAAACAGGTAACTTTGCTTTGGGGCTGTCTAATATCTCGAATGAGCTGGGCCTACATATTCACAGTCAAACAGCTAAGGAAGGACATGGCTTTCTAGCTTCATATTGTACCAAGAATGGTTCATGCAGCCCAAACAGATAACTTTGCTTTGGGGCTGTCTAATATCTCGAATGAGCTGGGCCTACGTATTCGCAGTCAAACAGCTAAAGAAAGGCATGGCATGGCATGGCACGGCACACTGCAGTGCAGTGCGTTTGCCGGCAATCGACCTGGTTGGTGGAAGGAAGTTGGACCACAACAGGAATAACCCGAAAATTACTGCCGTGACCCGGATTCGAACCGGGGTTGCTGCGGCCACAACGCAGAGTACTAACCACTATACGATCACGGCAAGTTAGCTGAACACCTGAATTTGCTGTTCGAAGGCGTAGTCGGCAGGATTCGAACCTGCGCGGGGAGACCCCAATGGATTTCTAGTCCATCGCCTTAACCACTCGGCCACGACTACACGTTGCAGGTACTTTCCTGTTGGCATACGCTACTGCAGTGCTGGAAATGCTGCCTATAATGGAGATGTGGGCACTCAAGAGGGCATCCAACGCCCGAACAGGGACTTGAACCCTGGACCCTCAGATTAAAAGTCTGATGCTCTACCGACTGAGCTATCCGGGCTCACTTGCTTCCCACAAAGCTGTCTCAACAGAGATTTACTGTAAAACAGTAAAGTACTTCCAGCCGAGAAGTTTGTAAAACAATACGCACTGCAACTGTTTTCCAGTGCCAAGGAAATGGAGTTACAACCCCACGTTTTCGACACACTGCAGAAAGACTTTCTATTTCCCAGAACACGTACTAGCAGTGAACCTACACACAAACTAAGAGTTTAGAAAGAACCCACTAACAACGACATACTACAACAACTCAACTGAGCCAAACATCTGCTTTTATATACAAACATATGCAGCTCTGCTGTGAACAGAGCCCTCCAAAAATACAACAAACTCGCAGTAGTTCCCCTCCACGGAAATCTTTAGTAAAAGGCGAAAGATTTATACGTAGATGAAGAGAAACTCGAGCCATACCCAACAGCCCTCGAACCAATGTGCTCCCTGTGTCACGCCACAGTGTTCACAGAGGGTAATTTCTGCTGCAGGCTCCGCCCAGACCATGCCAAGTGGGAGGAGCTCAATACATAAAAATCCTGCCATCACCAAATAACTGCAATCCCCTCTGACGACATGCAGACGAAGCTGACCACAGGTCCTAGGATTTGGATCTGCCTGGATAATAGAAGAACACATTTTCAATCTCTGACTAATGCCAGGTGATGTACTGAGAGATTAGTGTAAGGCCTTCTTTTTTTCCTCTCACTTTAGTTTATTTTCCACAACAGATCAAACAACCACCCTCTCTCATAAAAGCATATCCAGTATATGTATTAACTTGATCTCAGCCTTAAGGGTGGCTTGGGATTTTTTTGGGGAGAAGGGAGTCATTTCAGCAGAAGAAAGCAATGTTTTGTGCAAACCTGGGCGAGGTCAAGTCCGACATATTGTTGTCTTTTTGTTAAGAGGGAGCTCTCCTAACATGATACTGTACCAGGAATGGTTCATGCAGCCCAAACAGGTAACTTTGCTTTGGCTCTGTCTAATATCTCGGATGAGCTGGGCCTACATATTCGCAGTCAAACAGCTAAGGAAGGACATGGCTTTCTAGCTTCATATTGTACCAGGAATGGTTCATGCAGCCCAAACAGGTAACTTTGCTTTGGGCTGTCTAATATCTCGGATGAGCTGGGCCTACATATTCACAGTCAAACAGCTAAGGAAGGACATGGCTTCTAGCTTCATATTGTACCAGGAATGGTTCATGCAGCCCAAACAGGTAACTTTGCTTTGGGGCTGTCTAATATCTCGAATGAGCTGGGCCTACATATTCACAGTCAAACAGCTAAGGAAGGACATGGCTTTCTAGCTTCATATTGTACCAGAAATGGTTCATGCAGCCCAAACAGGTAACTTTGCTTTGGGGCTGTCTAATATCTCGAATGAGCTGGGCCTACATATTCACAGTCAACACTAAGGAAGGACATGGCTTTCTAGCTTCATATTGTACCAAGAATGTTCATGCGCAAACAGATAACTTTGCATTGGGGCTGTCTAATATCTCGAATGAGCTGGGCCTACATATTCACAGTCACACAGCTAAGGAAGGACATGGCTTTCTAGCTTCATATTGTACCAAGAATGTTCATGCAGCCCAAACAGTAACTTTGCTTTGGGGCTGTCTAATATCTCGAATGAGCTGGGCCTACATATTCACAGTCAACAC
>JAOTQM010000799.1:0-5000 GCA_026939265.1 Oreonectes daqikongensis
CCGGATTCGAACCGGGGTTGCTGCGGCCACAACGCAGAGTACTAACCACTATACGATCACGGCAAGTTAGCTGAACACTGAATTTGCTGTTCGAAGGCGTAGTCGGCAGGATTCGAACCTGCGCGGGGAGACCCCAATGGATTTCTAGTCATCGCCTTAACCACTCGGCCACGACTACACGTTGCAGGTACTTTCCTGTTGGCATACGCTACTGCAGTGCTGGAAATGCTGGCCTATAATGGAGATGTGGGCACTCAAGAGGGCATCCAACGCCCGAACAGGACTGAACCTGGACCTCAGATTAAAAGTCTGATGCTCTCCCGACTGAGCTATCCGGGCTCACTTGCTTCCCACCAAAGCTGTCTCAACAGAGATTTACTGTAAAACAGTAAAGTATTCCAGCGAGAAGTTTGAACAATACGCACTGCAACTGTTTCCAGTGCCAGGAAATGGCGTTACAACCCACGTTTTCGACACACTGCAGAAAGACTTCTATTTCCCAGAACACGTACTAGCAGTGAACCTACACACAAACTAAGAGTTTTAGAAGAACCCACTAACAAAGACATACTACAACAAACTCAATGAGCCAAACATCTGCTTTTATATACAAACATATGCAGCTCTGCTGTGAACAGAGCCCTCCAAAAATACAAAAAACTCGCAGTAGTTCCCCTCCACGGAAATCTTTAGTATAAAGGCGAAAGATTTATACGTAGATGAAGAGAAACTCGAGCCATACCCAACAGCCCTCGAACCAATGTGCTCCCTGTGTCACGCCACAGTGTTCACAGAGGGTAATTTCTGCTGCAGGCTCCGCCCAGACCATGCCAAGTGGGAGGAGCTCAATACATAAAAATCCTGCCATCACCAAATAACTGCAATCCCCTCTGACGACATGCAGACGAAGCTGACCACAGGTCCTAGGATTTGGATCTGCCTGGATAATAGAAGAACACATTTTCAATCTTGACTAATGCCAGGTGATGTACTGAGAGATTAGTGTAAGGCCTCTTTTTTTCCTCTCACTTTAGTTTATTTTCCACAACAGATCAAACAACCACCCTCTCTCATAAAAGCATATCCAGTATATGTATTAACTTGATCTCAGCCTAGGGTGGCTTGGGATTTTTTTTGGGAGAAGGGAGTCATTTCAGCAGAAGAGAAAGCAATGTTTGTGCAAACATGGGCGAGGTCAAGTCCGACATATTGTTGTTTTTGTAAGAGGGAGCTCTCTTACATGATACTGTACCAGAATGGTTCATGCAGCCCAAACAGGTAAACTTTGCTTTGGCTCTGTCTAATATCTCGGATGAGCTGGGCCTACATATTCGCAGTCAAACAGCTAAGGAAGGACATGGCTTTCTAGCTTCATACTGTACAAGGAATGGTTCATGCAGCCCAAACAGGTAACTTTGCTTTGGCTCTGTCTAATATCTCGGATGAGCTGGGCCTACATATCCACAGTCAAACAGCTAAGGAAGGACATGGCTTTAGCTTCATTGTACCAAGAATGGGTCATGCAGCCCAAACAGGTAACTTTGCTTGGGGCTGTCTAATATCTCGAATGAGCTGGGCCTACATATTCACGTCAAACAGCTAAGGAAGGACATGGCTTTCTAGCTCATATTGTACCAGAATGGTTTTCATGCAGCCCAAACAGATAACTTTGCTTTGGGGCTGTCTAATATCTCGAATGAGCTGGGCCTACGTATTCGCAGTCAAACAGCTAAGAAAGGCATGGCATGGCATGGCAGGCACACTGCAGTGCAGTGCGTTTGCCGGCAATAGACCCTGGTTGGTGGAAGGAAGTTGGACCACAACAGGAATAACCCGAAAATTACTGCCGTGACCCGGATTCGAACCGGGGTTGCTGCGGCCACAACGCAGAGTACTAACCACTATACGATCACGGCAAGTTAGCTGAACACCTGATTTGCTGTTCGAAGGCGTAGTCGGCAGGATTCGAACCTGCGCGGGGAGACCCCAATGGATTTCTAGTCCATCGCCTTAACAACTCGGCCACGACTACACGTTGCAGGTACTTTCCTGTGGCATACGCTACTGCAGTGCTGGAAATGCTGCCTATAATGGAGATGTGGGCACTCAAGAGGGCATCAACGCCCGAACAGGGACTTGAACCTGGACCCTCAGATTAAAAGTCTGATGCTCTACCGGAATGAGCTATCCGGGCTCACTTGCTTCCACAAAGCTGTCTCAACAGAGATTTACTGTAAAACAGTAAGTACTTCCAGCCGAGAAGTTTGTAAAACAATACGCACTGCAACGGTTCCAGTGCCAAGGCCAAGGAAATGGAGTTACAACCCCACGTTTTCGACACACTGCAAGAAAGACTTTCTATTTCCCAGAACACGTACTAGCAGTGAACCTACACACAAACTAAGAGTTTAGAAAGAACCCACTAACAACGACATACTACAACAACTCAACTGAGCAAACATCTGCTTTTATATACAAACATATGCAGCTCTGCTGTGAACAGAGCCCTCCAAAAATACAACAAACTCGCAGTAGTTCCCCTCCACGGAAATCTTTAGTAAAAGGCGAAAGATTTATACGTAGAGAAGAGAGAAAACTCGAGCATACCCAACAGCCCTCGAACAATGTGCTCCCTGTGTACGCCACACAGTGTTCACAGAGGGTAATTCTGCTGCAGGCTCCGCCCAGACCATGCCAAGTGGGAGGAGCTCAATACATAAAAATCCTGCCATCACCAAATAACTGCAATCCCCTCTGACGACATGCAGACGAAGCTGACCACAGGTCCTAGGATTTGGATCTGCCTGGATAATAGAAGAACACATTTCAATCTCTGACTAATGCCAGGTGATGTACTGAGAGATTAGTGTAAGGCCTTCTTTTTTTTTCCTCTCACTTTAGTTTATTTTCCACACACAGATCAAACAACCACCCTCTCTCATAAAAGCATATCCAGTATATGTATTAACTTGATCTCAGCCTTAAGGGTGGTGGGGATTTTTTTGGGAGAAGGGAGTCATTTCAGCAGAAGAGAAAGCAATGTTTTGTTGCAAAACCTGGGCGAGGTAAAGTCCGACATATTTGTTGTCTTTTTGTTAAGAGGGAGCTCTCAACATGATACTGTACCAGGAATGGTTCATGCAGCCCAAACAGGTAACTTTGCTTTGGCTCTGTCTAATATCTCGGATGAGCTGGGCCTACATATTCGCAGTCAACAGCTAAGGAAGGACATGGCTTTCTAGCTTCATACTGTACAAGAATGGTTCATGCAGCCCAAACAGGTAACTTTGCTTTGGCTCTGTCTATATCTCGGATGAGCTGGGCCTACATATCCACAGTCAAACAGCTAAGGAAGGACATGGCTTTCTAGCTTCTATTGTACCAAGAATGGTTCATGCAGCCCAAACAGGTAACTTTGCTTTGGGGCTGTCTAATATCTCGAATGAGCTGGGCCTACAATTCACAGTCAAACAGCTAAGGAAGGACATGGCTTTCTAGCTTCATATTGTACCAAGAATGGTTCATGCAGCCCAAAACAGATAACTTTGCTTTGGGGCTGTCTAATATCTCGAATGAGCTGGGCCTACGTATTCGCGTCACAACAGCTAAAGAAAGGCATGCATGGCATGGCACGGCACACTGCAGTGCAGTGCGTTTGCCGGCAATCGACCCTGGTTGGTGGAAGGAAGTTGGACCACAACAGGAATAACCCGAAAATTACTGCCGTGACCCGGATTCGAACCGGGGTTGCTGCGGCCACAACGCAGAGTACTAACCACTATACGATCACGGCAAGTTAGCTGAACACCTGAATTTGCTGTTCGAAGGCGTAGTCGGCAGGATTCGAACCTGCGCGGGGAGACCCCAATGGATTTCTAGTCCATCGCCTTAACCACTCGGCCACGACTACACGTTGCAGGTACTTTCCTGTTGGCATACGCTACTGCAGTGCTGGAAATGCTGCCTATAATGGAGATGTGGGCACTCAGAGGGCATCCAACGCCCGAACAGGGACTTGAACCTGGACCCTCAGATTAAAAGTCTGATGCTCTACCGACTGAGCTATCCGGGCTCACTTGCTTCCCACAAAGCTGTCTCAACAGAGATTTACTGTAAAACAGTAAAGTACTTCCAGCCGAGAAGTTTGTAAAACAATACGCACTGCAACTGTTTTCCAGTGCCAAGGAAATGGAGTTACAACCCCACGTTTTCGACACACTGCAGAAAGACTTTCTATTTCCCAGAACACGTACTAGCAGTGAACCTACACACAAACTAAGAGTTTAGAAAGAACCCACTAACAACGACATACTACAACAACTCAACTGAGCCAAACATCTGCTTTTATATACAAACATATGCAGCTCTGCTGTGAACAGAGCCCTCCAAAAATACAACAAACTCGCAGTAGTTCCCCTCCACGGAAATCTTTAGTAAAAGGCGAAAGATTTATACGTAGATGAAGAGAAACTCGAGCCATACCCAACAGCCCTCGAACCAATGTGCTCCCTGTGTCACGCCACAGTGTTCACAGAGGGTAATTTCTGCTGCAGGCTCCGCCCAGACCATGCCAAGTGGGAGGAGCTCAATACATAAAAATCCTGCCATCACCAAATAACTGCAATCCCCTCTGACGACATGCAGACGAAGCTGACCACAGGTCCTAGGATTTGGATCTGCCTGGATAATAGAAGAACACATTTTCAATCTCTGACTAATGCCAGGTGATGTACTGAGAGATTAGTGTAAGGCTTCTTTTTTTCCTCTCACTTTAGTTTATTTTCCACAACAGATCAAACAACCACCCTCTCTCATAAAAGCATATCCAGTATATGTATTAACTTGATCTCAGCCTTAAGGGTGGCTTGGGATTTTTTTGGGAGAAGGGAGTCATTTCAGCAGAAGAAAGCAATGTTTTGTGCAAACCTGGGCGAGGTCAAGTCCGACATATTGTTGTCTTTTTGTTAAGAGGGAGCTCTCTTAACATGATACTGTACCAG
>JAOTQM010000799.1:12500-22500 GCA_026939265.1 Oreonectes daqikongensis
AGGAATGGTTCATGCAGCCCAAACAGGTAACTTTGCTTTGGCTCTGTCTAATATCTCGGATGAGCTGGGCCTACATATTCGCAGTCAAACAGCTAAGGAAGGACATGGCTTTCTAGCTTCATACTGTACAAGGAATGGTTCATGCAGCCCAAACAGGTAACTTTGCTTTGGCTCTGTCTAATATCTCGGATGAGCTGGGCCTACATATCCACAGTCAAACAGCTAAGGAAGGACATGGCTTTCTAGCTTCATATTGTACCAAGAATGGTTAATGCAGCCCAAACAGGTAACTTTGCTTTGGGGCTGTCTAATATCTCGAATGAGCTGGGCCTACATATTCACAGTCAAACAGCTAAGGAAGGACATGGCTTTCTAGCTTCATATTGTACCAAGAATGGTTCATGCAGCCCAAACAGATAACTTTGCTTTGGGGCTGTCTAATATCTCGAATGAGCTGGGCCTACGTATTCGCAGTCAAACAGCTAAAGAAAGGCATGGCATGGCACGGCACGGCACGGCACACTGCAGTGCGTTTGCCGGCAATCGAACCGGGTTGGTGGAAGGAAGTTGGACCACAACAGGAATAACCCGAAAATTACTGCCGTGAACCGGATTCGAACCGGGGTTGCTGCGGCCACAACGCAGAGTACTAACCACTATACGATCACGGCAAGTTAGCTGAACACCTGAATTTGCTGTTCGAAGGCGTAGTCGGCAGGATTCGAACCTGCGCGGGGAGACCCCAATGGATTTCTAGTCCATCGCCTTAACCACTCGGCCACGACTACACGTTGCAGGTACTTTCCGTAGAAAGTTCTCAAATGAGGGGAATGCCGAGCCGTCGTCCCTCCAAACAGCCGTAATCCATGCCAGAGCTCTCCCCGTGAGAAGCGAACTGACTAGCGAGATCCTACTAGAATCGGTCGAATACAATCGCTGGTTGTTGGTTAATGAATAATGAACATTGTAATAAAAATCCCTTACATCTACTACATCTACTACTAATTTCTCAGGTAAAGCCAGGCGGGGATTGATGGATTGCGGTGCTTGGGCTGCTGCCTGATTAGCCATGGAAGGTTGTGCGGGTGTGGGAATAGCAGGTGTCACACGCAGCGCTTGTAGTGTCTTGACAAGTTCCTCCGTCACCGTGGTGAGGTGAGTCAGTTGTTGGTGATGTAAGGTGAGTTGACAAGCCTGGGCAGATAATGCTGACGAGAACTGGGCCATGGCTGCTGGATCGAGGTGTGGCGAGGTCTTCTGTAATGAAGCACCCTGAGGCTGAGGATCCATTTGCAGTTTTAATAAGCTCTTAGTCGTACAGGCACAATCAATCACCAGCAAACACAGTATCACAGTTTTGACAGAGAATAATCCAAAGACAGGCAGAGATCTAGACAGGCAGCAAACGTTCAGAAATCCTAGGGCAGGCGTAAGTCGAGGCAGGCAGTAAACACTCGTAAATAGTGGTCAGTCGTGGCCCAGTGGTTAGAGAGTTGGACTCATGACCAGAAGGTTGCTGGTTCGATTCTCAGGGCTGGTGGGTAACGGCTGAGGTTCCCTTGAGCAAGGCACCTAACCCCCACTTGCTTACTATACAAAATGTACAAATGTATAGTACAATGTAATGTAAGTCGCTTTGGATAAAAGCGTCTGCCAAATGCATAAATGTAAATGTAAATGTAAATTCCAATAACCAGGCAAGATAGTCCAGGGCGGGCAGCAAAGATACACAAATCCAATAAACAGTCCAAAGATCAAACACGGGAAGGCAACACCGTTCTATACGCTCAGAAATGTTCACCATAGCAATACAAGACTTCGCACTGAGAGAGAGTCTAGGCCTGTATAAATAGCTCTCTCAGATGAGCTTCAGGTGTGCAGGTAATCAGTACCAGATATGTGGAAGTTATAGTCCAAATGAGAATCAGTATTCCGGTGATGGCTCCCTCTGGTGGTGAGCAGAGGGGACTGCAGGAACCTCCATCGTAACAATAGGGTTATTGGTGGAACCATCTATAGTCTTGGTGGTTCTTCCAGGAACTTGCAAGATTCTTGAATAACCCCATATTCAGTTCTGAGGTTCTGGAGTCACCTTTTCACTACACCGGAACCTTAAAGTGCTTTGCGGGCTATTGGAGGAACTCAAATTCAAAAAAATGGTTATTGTAAGATCTGTAAACATGTAAGTGGTTCCTGGAGAATATCTCTTGTACAAGACAGCATCTAGATGAACCCAAACATTTCTGCATGAAATCGAATAGTCCAGAGTTTGTTTTTTGGTCCCTTCTATGTAAACATACATTTAAAAATCATGCACATGATTAGAAAAGGCTAAACGTTATTGAAAACATTCTTTCTTCGCAATCTTGAGATTTTGAATTATTTCATTTTTCCTACTATTGAGAATATAAAAATTGAAGACAAAACATTTTTATTGTAGCCTACACGTAGATCCTAATTCACTAAAATCTGTTGAAAAATGTAGGCCTAAACGTTGTTGTGCTTTCCGTCTAAACAAAGCGCAGCTTTCCTATTTACTGTGTTAATAGTGCAGTCCCGCCCATTGTCGCAGTGTAGGACAGGTGGCTTCAACATTGGTCTGTGTGTTGAACTTTCCCAGGTCTGCACAGACAGATCACCGCGTGACAAAATATATAGCATACGGCATTAGAAGAGCATTTCTAAAGCAGTTTGATACAGTGATTTTATATTTGCTTTTTAAATTTAGTTGTGTTGTGCACTAGTGGGCCACCGTAGTTTGAGCAGTCAGTTCAGGTCACACTGTTGATTTCATCCGCTGATCGTTCTGCAGGCATCCCACCTTTCCAAATCTCTCATCCGGGAGGTTATGTAACGGTGGGTGGGGGGGAGAAAGAGTGTCGAAAGTGTTGATGACATCAAATCGACACATTCATGCGAGAAAGAGGAGTCGAGAGCCCACTGCTCCATGCACTTTTGAATCAATCGCCTCACAATTCGTCTAATTGACACATATTTCACCAATCATAGGGTGATCATTCAGTTCAAAGTTACTATTAAGCGCTCAAACGGCGCTCTTTTTGCTCGTTCTTTATCTTGCCTCTGGTTTCCGGGATATTGAATCTAATTTGCGGACATCAGGGAGACACTACAAATTTGCGGGAGACTCCCGGAACTTCTGGGAGAGGTGGGATCGTCTGGGTCTGTGATCAAACATCTGTCTGCGGTACGAGGCGGACGCGCACGTGTTCAGCTCGTGCCACAGGCGGGATTTCAAAATAACGGATCTTTCCTCATTGTGACAACCTGTGTGTATGACTGTCCCATAAGAGGTGAGTAAAATCAAAATATTTAAATAAATATACTAACTTTATACTATTTATATACATGTATACTCTGACACGTCTAATTGCATGGCAGTTTTTTGATGTTTTAACTGTTTATTTAGTAACAGGACCAGTGTAACTTAGACAGCGCTTGATTTAGCCAAGATGCTAACAAACATAATGAAGCTTTGTGGGGCTAACGGGGTAACTGTTTTTGTTAAATCACAAACAATAACTTTAAGTCCCTTTTAACTATTATTATGTTCACTTTGAATTAATGTAGCACTTTATTTTTTTAATAACTAATTGTTGTCCTTGTTGTTTGTGTTCGTTTCCCCACCCATGTTACATACATTGTTGTGTTTTTATCTTTTTCCTCAGAACTTTCAATATTTTTCAGTTAACATGTTTCGTTGAGCAGCAAAAAAAAATGTAAGTATTATATTTATTATAATATTGCACATTATGAGTTTTATTATTATATTATTTGTAATATGTAAAAATGCTCTTTGAAAATGAAAAAATTTGAATAAAGTTTAATTATTACAGTTATTGCTATAAATATTAGACTCCTTATTAACCATAGACCAAAGCAGTAATATTGTAATATTTTGTTTATTGTTACTATTGTAAATCAATTTGTGAAGTTTTAAATGAATAAATGTGATGGGACACCTAAGGCCAACAGGCACAGCTCCGTTCTCTTTTTGTCATAAATACATATATACTTTATAGATTAGATTAGATTAGATTCAACTTTATTGTCATTACACATGTACAAGTACAAGGCAAGGAAATGTAGTTTAGGTCTAACCAGAAGTGCAATAAGCAAGTGCAAGATATACAGTTGTGCATAAATACAGGATAAAGCAAAAATTATGAAGAATTTACAGGTGGGAATGTACTATGAACATTATATACAGATGGCTATTTACTAAAAACAGAAATTTACTGATGGATATGTAAAATATCAATTAGACTATGCAGAACAGTAGTGCAAATGAATATAAAGTGTGCATAAATTATGGACAGCAGCTATTAAGTTAAAGTAAACCGTGCAGTAGATGAGTTATTGCAGTATATGTGTAATAGTCCAGTAGTGCAATTAACATTAATACATAGTACTTGGGTGCAAATGATGCAGTATAGTATAAATAGTCCGGTAGAGCAAGTAAACATGTAGTACATGTGTAGACAGTCCAGTCGTGTGCTTGACAGGCCTGTAGTGCAATAAACAAAACAATATAGCAGCATTAAGTTATAGGTATATGAGGGGGTTGTGGAATCAGCGGGGGGTAGAGTTCAATAGGCAGACAGCTCTGGGAAAAAAAGTGTTTCTCAGTCTGCTGGTCCTTGTCCGGAGGCATCTGAGGCGCCTGCCGGAAGGCCGGGTGAGAGGAGTCCTTAAGAATGCTGCGAGCTAGATGCAGACAGCGTTTTCTCTGGATGTCCTCCATGGATGGAAGTGGAGTCCCTGTGATGCGTTGGCCGGTTTTCACCACCCGCTGCAGTGCCTTGCGCTCTGCAACAGAGCAACTCCCATACCAGGCTGTGACACAGTTGGTTAGGATGCTCTCTACTGCGCAGTGGTAGAAGTTCACCAGGATAGCTGAAGACAGTTAGTTCTTCTTCAGGGTCCTCAGGAAGAAGAGGCGCTGGTGAGTCTTCTTGACCAGGCTGGAGGTGTTGGTGGTCGAGGACAGGTCCTCCGAAATATGGGTCCCCAGGAACTTGAAGCTGGAGACACGCTTAACAGCCATCCCGTTAATGTGGATGGGGTCATGTGTGCCTCCTATCTCCTTCCTGAAGTCCACGATGAGCTCTTTTGTCTTGGAGGTGTTAAGGAGCAGGTTTTTGTCTGAGCACCATGTGGCCAGGTGCAGGACCTCCTCCCTGTAGGCAGTCTCCTCGTTGTTGCTGATGAGACCAATCACTGTCGTATCATCTGCAAACTTAATGATGGCATTCGATCCATTCACAGGCCTGCAGTCGAGTGTGAAGAGGGAGTAGAGAAAGGGGCTCAGAACACAGCCCTGTGGTATGCCAGTGTTAAGTGTGATGGTGGTGGAGCATATGTGGCCTGACCTAACAAGCTGAGGTCTGTTTGTCAGAAAGTCCATAATCCAGTTGCAAATGGAGGTGTTAATGCCCAGGTTCCCAAGTTTGGTGATTAACTTGGAAGGGATGACAGTATTGAATGCAGAGCTGAAGTCAACAAACAGCATTCGTGCATAAGTGTTTTTATTGTCCAAGTGTGAGAGTACAGAGTGCAGTGCTATGGAGACGGCATCCTCTGTGCTCCTATTGCTGCGGTAGGCAAACTGGCATGGGTCCAGTGTGGACGGAAGGGAGTCCTTTAGGTGAGCCAGGACCAGCCGCTCAAAGCACTTCATAACAATAGGTGGGAGTGCTACAGGGCGGTAGTCATTCAGGCACGTTGGGCTAGAGTGTTTCGGCACTGGCACAATGGAGGTAGATTTAAAGCATGCTGGCACAGCTGCTTGGGCGAGGGACAGGTTGAAAATATTTACATTTACATTTACATTTATGCATTTGGCAGACGCTTTTATCCAAAGCGACTTACATTGTATTGTACTATACATTTGTACATTTTGTATAGTAAGCAAGTGGGGGTTAGATGCCTTGCTCAAGGGCAGCTCAGCCGTTACCCGCCAGCCCTGAGAATCGAACCAGCAACCTTCTGATCATGAGTCCAACTCTCTAACCACTGGGCCACGACTGCCCGAGGTCTATCCGTAAAGGAAATATCCGTAAAGACCCCCGCGAGTTTCTCTGCACATGCCCTAAGTACACGACCGGGGATGCCGTCTGGTCCAGCAGCCTTTCGTGTGTTGATCCGGCTCAGTGTCGTGTAGACAACTGAGGAGGTGAGTGTGATGGTCGGGTGGTCATCTAAGGGTGTGAGCTTGGTGGCAGTTTCCTTATTGTCTCTCTCGAAGCGAGTATAAAAGTCATAAAGCTCGTTCAGGAAGACAGCATCTGTGGCTACGGGGGTGGAATGGCTGGGTTTGTAGTTGCTGATGGCCTGGATGCCCTGCCACATGCGTCGAGGATCAGAGTTGGAAAAGTGCTCCTCTAGCTTTAGTTTGTAGCAGTGCTTGGCCTTTTTGATGCCCCTCTTCAGATTTGCCCTGGAAGTGCTGTAGACCTGTGCGTCACCTGAGCTGAAGGCAGTTTTGCGTGACTTCAACAGGAGGCGCACTTCCTTGTTCATCCATGGCTTCTGACTTGGGTATGTAGTGATCTGCTTCTGGGTTGTAACACTGTCTATGGTGATGTTGATGAAATCCAGTACAGAGGAGGTGTAGCTGTCTATGTCCGTATGAAAGCCACGGGTGGCCTGAGAAGCAAACATACTCCAGTCTGTGTCTTGAAACCTGTCCTGGAGTGTGGAGTCTGCCCCCGCAGGCCACACTTTGATGGTCCTCACTGATGGCTTCACACGATTGATGAGGGGTGAATACTTGGGGGTGAGGAACAAAGAAAGGTAATCAGATTGACCCAGGTGGGGGAGGGGGTCACGGTGTAGGCTTCAGCCATGTTTGTGTAGACATGGTCCAAAGTTTTGTTTCCTCTGGTGTGATAGGAAACATGCTGGTTAAATTTGGGGAGAACTGCCTTTAAGTAGAGTGATTAAAATCTCCCGCAACAATAAATGCAGCCTCCGGGTGAGCAGTCTGTTGTTTACTGATGGCCGCAAGAAGTTCGTTCATAGCAAGCTTGGCATCAGCATCCGGAGGAATGTAAGCTGCCGTTATAATGGTGGAAGTGAACTCCCGTGGCAGATAAAACGGTCTACATTTAACCATGAGAAACTCTAGGTTAGCTGAGCAGTGTCTCCCAACAGTAACAGAGTTTGTGCACCAAGCTTTGTTAACGTAAATGCACAATCCTCCGCCTCTGGTCTTACCGGATTCATCTACCGTCCTATCTGTCCGAAGTGTGTGGTGTCCCGCTAGTTCAATAGCATTGTCCGGTATGCCGCTGTTTAGCCATGTTTCAGTGAAAATAATGACATTGCAGTTCAAAAGTATTTTGCTGTGGATGATGCGAAGTCGAATCTCATCCATTTTGTTTACCAATGACCCTATATTAACGAGGAAAATGCTGGGTAAAGAGAGCCGGTGCGGTGTTAGCTTTAGCTTAGCTCTTAGCCATCCGCGCTTCCCCCGCCTTTGTTTACGATCTTGACGCCGCCGGCGAGCACTTCCGCCAGGCCGTGTAGGGTGCGTAGCATCGGGTGTTCTGGCGATCTCAGGGACGAGGAAAAGATTGCTGATAAAACTTCCGGGAATGCGCAAACCAATATCCAAAAGCTCGTGCTGGGTGTACGATGTTAAGGCACAGCTGTTCTGCACGAACAGACCCGAGATGAGCAAGAAAAACACTGCATAAATGCAAAAACTGGAGAGACCCTGAGCCTCGCGATGTGCTCGCGCCGCCATCTTGGATCGTAAGTATATATACTGTATGTGAAGCGGCTTTGCAATAATGCAAAATGTGCTACAGAAATTATTTTGAAATTGACTACATGGATCCTCACACCACCTGATAATATTTGGAAACGCGTTTGAAGAAGACAGCATTATGTTTTTCTTGCTAGAAAGGATTACAACATTACCATGGGTATAAGGTCTTGCTATGAGAAACAACTTTTTTTGCTGGACGTTCAGAAGCAGAGCATTAAGTTATCTTCAGCTTTCTTGAGTCTTACTGTGAGTACACACCGCCAGCGACTCTGTCGCTAGTCTCTTGCTACGAGGTCGCTAGAAGGCGTTCCTTTATTTGGTTGCTCTAGTAACGGGTATAAACAAACCCTGCAGTAACTGACGGGAGACGGATGAAGTGAGCTCCGCTGCTTTACTCCTATTGGTAGTCGCTCCCAAAAGTCGCTCATCATTTGCATAAAGTGAGCACTCTCAACTTGTTGCGTCGCTAGACACGCCCACTTCCAGTTGCAAAGGTCCTGTCGTTCGTTCGCCGGAAATCGACAGCTCTCCTTTGAAATTAATTTTTAGACAGCCCCAAAGCAAAGGTACCTGTTTGGGCTGCATGAACCATTCCTGGTACAATATGAAGCTAGAAAGCCATGTCCTTCCTTAGCTGTTTGACTGTGAATATGTAGGCCCAGCTCATTCGAGATTTAGACAGCCCCAAAGCAAAGTTATCTGTTGGGCTGCATGAACCATTCTTGGTACAATATGAACTAGAAAGCCATGTCCTTCCTTAGCTGTTTGACTGTGAATATGTAGGCCCAGCTCATTCGAGATATTAGACAGCCCCAAGCAAAGTTACCTGTTTGGGCTGCATGAACCATTCCTGGTACAATATGAAGCTAGAAAGCCATGTCCTTCCTTAGCTGTTTGACTGTGAATATGTAGGCCCAGCTCATTTGAGATATTAGACAGCCCCAAAGCAAAGTTATCTGTTTGGGCTGCATGAACCATTCTTGGTACAAATATGAAGCTAGAAAGCCATGTCCTTCCTTAGCTGTTTGACTGTGAATATGTAGGCCCAGCTCATTCGAGATATTAGACAGCCCCAAAGCAAAGTTACCTGTTTGGGCTGCATGAACCATTCCTGGTACATATGAAGCTAGAAAGCCATGTCCTTCCTTAGCTGTTTGACTGTGAATATGTAGGCCCAGCTCATTCGAGATATTAGACACCCCAAAGCAAAGTTACCTGTTTGGGCTGCATGAACCATTCCTGTACAATATGAAGCTAGAAAGCCATGTCCTTCCTTAGCTGTTTGACTGTGAATATGTAGGCCCAGCTCATTCGAGATATTAGACAGCCCCAAAGCAAAGTTACCTGTTTGGGCTGCATGAACCATTCCTGGTACAATATGAAGCTAGAAAGCCATGTCCTTCCTTAGCTGTTTGACTGTGAATATGTAGGCCCAGCTCATTCGAGATATTAGACAGCCCCAAAGCAAAGTTACCTGTTTGGGCTGCATGAACCATTCCTGGTACAATATGAAGCTAGAAAGCCATGTCCTTCCTTAGCTGTTTGACTGTGAATATGTAGGCCCAGCTCATTCGAGATATTAGACAGCCCCAAAGCAAAGTTACCTGTTTGGGCTGCATGAACCATTCCTTGTACAATATGAAGCTAGAAAGCCATGTCCTTCCTTAGCTGTTTGACTGTGAATATGTAGGCCCAGCTCATTCGAGATATTAGACAGCCCCAAAGCAAAGTTACCTGTTTGGGCTGCATGAACCATTCCTGGTACAATATGAAGCTAGAAGCCATGTCCTTCCTTAGCTGTTTGACTGTGAATATGTAGGCCCAGCTCATTCGAGATATTAGACAGCCCCAAAGCAAAGTTACCTGTTTGGGCTGCATGAACCATTCCTGGTACAATATGAAGCTAGAAAGCCATGTCCTTCCTTAGCTGTTTGACTGCGAATATGTAGGCCCAGCTCATCCGAGATATTAGACAGAGCCAAAGCAAAGTTACCTGTTTGGGCTGCATGAACCATTCCTGGTACAGTATCATGTTAGGAGAGCTCCCTCTTAACAAAAAGAACAACAATATGTCGGACTTGACCTCCCCAGGTTTGCACAAAACATTGCTTTCTTCTGCTGAAATGACTCCCTTCTCCCAAAAAAATCCCAAGCCACCCTTAAGGCTGAGATCAAGTTAATACATATACTGGATATGCTTTTATG
>JAOTQM010000799.1:30000-32500 GCA_026939265.1 Oreonectes daqikongensis
GATTGAAAATGTGTTCTTCTATTATCCAGGCAGATCCAAATCCTAGGACCTGTGGTCAGCTTCGTCTGCATGTCGTCAGAGGGGATTGCAGTTATTTGGTGATGGCAGGATTTTTATGTATTGAGCTCCTCCCACTTGGCATGGTCTGGGCGGAGCCTGCAGCAGAAATTACCCTCTGTGAACACTGTGGCGTGACACAGGGAGCACATTGGTTCGAGGGCTGTTGGGTATGGCTCGAGTTTCTCTTCATCTACGTATAAATCTTTCGCCTTTTACTAAAGATTTCCGTGGAGGGGAACTACTGCGAGTTTGTTGTATTTTTGGAGGGCTCTGTTCACAGCAGAGCTGCATATGTTTGTATATAAAAGCAGATGTTTGGCTCAGTTGAGTTGTTGTAGTATGTCGTTGTTAGTGGGTTCTTTCTAAACTCTTAGTTTGTGTGTAGGTTCACTGCTAGTACGTGTTCTGGGAAATAGAAAGTCTTTCTGCAGTGTGTCGAAAACGTGGGGTTGTAACTCCATTTCCTTGGCACTGGAAAACAGTTGCAGTGCGTATTGTTTTACAAACTTCTCGGCTGGAAGTACTTTACTGTTTTACAGTAAATCTCTGTTGAGACAGCTTTGTGGGAAGCAAGTGAGCCCGATAGCTCAGTCGGTAGAGCATCAGACTTTTAATCTGAGGGTCCAGGGTTCAAGTCCCTGTTCGGGCGTTGGATGCCCTCTTGAGTGCCACATCTCCATTATAGGCAGCATTTCCAGCACTGCAGTAGCGTATGCCAACAGAAAGTACCTGCAACGTGTAGTCGTGGCCGTGGCCGAGTGTTAAGGCGATGGACTAGAAATCCATTGGGGTCTCCCCGCGCAGGTTCGAATCCTGCCGACTACGCTTCGAACAGCAAATTCAGGTGTTCAGCTAACTTGCCGTGATCGTATAGTGGTTGTTACTCTGCGTTGTGGCCGCAGCAACCCCGGTTCGAATCCGGGTCACGGCAGTAATTTTCGGGTTATCCTGTTGTGGTCCAACTTCCTTCCACCAACCAGGGTCGATTGCCGGCAAACGCACTGCACTGCAGTGTGCCGTGCCATGCCATGCCATGCCTTTCTTTAGCTGTTTTGACTGCGAATACGTAGCCCAGCTCATTCGAGATATTAGACAGCCCCAAAGCAAAGTTATCTGTTTGGGCTGCATGAACCATTCTTGGTACAATATGAAGCTAGAAAGCCATCCCTTCCTTAGCTGTTTGACTGTGGATGTGTAAGGCCCTAGCCCATCATTCGAGATATTAGACAGCCCCAAAGCAAAGTTACCTGTTGGGCTGCATGAACCATTCTTGGTACAATATGAAGCTAGAAAGCCATGTCCTTCCTTAGCTGTTTGACTGTGGATATGTGGTAGGCCCAGCTCATCCGAGATATTAGACAGCCAAAGCAAAGTTACCTGTTTGGGCTGCATGAACCATTCCTTTGTACAGTATGAAAGCTAGAAAGCCATGTCCTTCCTTAGCTGTTTGACTGCGAATATGTAGGCCCAGCTCATCCGAGATATTAGACAGAGCCAAAGCAAAGTTACCTGTTTGGGCTGCATGAACCATTCCTGGTACAGTATCATGTTAAGAGAGCTCCCTCTTAACAAAAAAGACAACAATATGTCGGACTTGACCTCGCCCAGGTTTGCACAAAACATTGCTTTCTTCTTCTGAAATGACTCCCTTCTCCCAAAAAAATCCCAAGCCACCCTTAAGGCTGAGATCAAGTTAATACATATACTGGATATGCTTTTATGAGAGGGGGGTTGTTTGATCTGTTGTGGAAAATAAACTAAAGTGAGAGGAAAAAAAGAAGGCCTTACACTAATCTCTCAGTACATCACCTGGCATTAGTCAGAGATTGAAAATGTGTTCTTCTATTATCCAGGCAGATCCAAATCCTAGGACCTGTGGTCAGCTTCGTCTGCATGTCGTCAGAGGGGATTGCAGTTATTTGGTGATGGCAGGATTTTTATGTATTGAGCTCCTCCCACTTGGCATGGTCTGGGCGGAGCCTGCAGCAGAAATTACCCTCTGTGAACACTGTGGCGTGACACAGGGAGCACATTGGTTCGAGGGCTGTTGGGTATGGCTCGAGTTTCTCTTCATCTACGTATAAATCTTTCGCCTTTTACTAAAGATTTCCGTGGAGGGGAACTACTGCGAGTTTGTTGTATTTTTGGAGGGCTCTGTTCACAGCAGAGCTGCATATGTTTGTATATAAAAGCAGATGTTTGGCTCAGTTGAGTTGTTGTAGTATGTCGTTGTTAGTGGGTTCTTTCTAAACTCTTAGTTTGTGTGTAGGTTCACTGCTAGTACGTGTTCTGGGAAATAGAAAGTCTTTCTGCAGTGTGTCGAAAACGTGGGGTTGTAACTCCATTTCCTTGGCACTGGAAAACAGTTGCAGTGCGTATTGTTTTACAAACTTCTCGGCTGGAAGTACTTTACTGTTTTACAGTAAATCTCTGTTGAGAC
>JAOTQM010000799.1:47500-49616 GCA_026939265.1 Oreonectes daqikongensis
GAAAGCCATGTCCTTCCTTAGCTGTTTGACTGGATATGTAGGCCCAGCTCATCGAGATATTAGACAGAGCAAAGCAAAGTTACCTGTTTGGGCTGCATGAACCATTCCTTGTACAGTATGAAGCTAGAAAGCCATGTCCTTCCTTAGCTGTTTGACTGTGAATATGTAGGCCCAGCTCATCCGAGATATTAGACAGAGCCAAAGCAAAGTTACCTGTTTGGGCTGCATGAACCATTCCTGGTACAGTATCATGTTAAGAGAGCTCCCTCTTAACAAAAGACAACAATATGTCGGACTTGACCTCGCCCAGGTTTGCACAAAACATTGCTTTCTTCTGCTGAAATGACTCCCTTCTCCAAAAAATCCCAAGCCACCCTTAAGGCTGAGATCAAGTTAATACATATACTGGATATGCTTTTATGAGAGAGGGTGGTTGTTTGATCTGTTGTGGAAAATAAACTAAAGTGAGAGGAAAAAAAGAAGGCCTTACACTAATCTCTCAGTACATCACCTGGCATTAGTCAGAGATTGAAAATGTGTTCTTCTATTATCCAGGCAGATCCAAATCCTAGGACCTGTGGTCAGCTTCGTCTGCATGTCGTCAGAGGGGATTGCAGTTATTTGGTGATGGCAGGATTTTTATGTATTGAGCTCCTCCCACTTGGCATGGTCTGGGCGGAGCCTGCAGCAGAAATTACCCTCTGTGAACACTGTGGCGTGACACAGGGAGCACATTGGTTCGAGGGCTGTTGGGTATGGCTCGAGTTTCTCTTCATCTACGTATAAATCTTTCGCCTTTTACTAAAGATTTCCGTGGAGGGGAACTACTGCGAGTTTGTTGTATTTTTGGAGGGCTCTGTTCACAGCAGAGCTGCATATGTTTGTATATAAAAGCAGATGTTTGGCTCAGTTGAGTTGTTGTAGTATGTCGTTGTTAGTGGGTTCTTTCTAACTCTTAGTTTGTGTGTAGGTTCACTGCTAGTACGTGTTCTGGGAAATAGAAAGTCTTTCTGCAGTGTGTCGAAAACGTGGGGTTGTAACTCCATTTCCTTGGCACTGGAAACAGTTGCAGTGCGTATTGTTTTACAAACTTCTCGGCTGGAAGTACTTTACTGTTTTACAGTAAATCTCTGTTGAGACAGCTTTGTGGAAGCAAGTGAGCCCGGATAGCTCAGTCGGTAGAGCATCAGACTTTTAATCTGAGGGTCCAGGGTTCAAGTCCCTGTTCGGGCGTTGGATGCCCTCTTGAGTGCCCACATCTCCATTATAGGCAGCATTTCCAGCACTGCAGTAGCGTATGCCAACAGGAAAGTACCTGCAACGTGTAGTCGTGGCCGAGTGGTTAAGGCGATGGACTAGAAATCCATTGGGGTCCCCCGCGCAGGTTCGAATCCTGCCGACTACGCCTTCGAACAGCAAATTCAGGTGTTCAGCTAACTTGCCGTGATCGTATAGTGGTTAGTACTCTGCGTTGTGGCCGCAGCAACCCCGGTTCGAATCCGGGTCACGGCAGTAATTTTCGGGTTATTCCTGTTGTGGTCCAACTTCCTTCACCAACCAGGTCGATTGCCGGCAAACGCACTGCACTGCAGTGTGCCGTGCCGTGCCATGCCATGCCTTTCTTTAGCTGTTTGACTGCGAATACGTAGGCCCAGCTCATTCGAGATATTAGACAGCCCCAAAGCAAAGTTATCTGTTTGGGCTGCATGAACCATTCTTGGTACAATATGAAGCTAGAAAGCCATGTCCTTCCTTAGCTGTTTGACTGTGAATATGTAGGCCCAGCTCATTCGAGATATTAGACAGCCCCAAAGCAAAGTTACCTGTTTGGGCTGCATGAACCATTCTGGGTACAATATGAAGCTAGAAAAGCCATGTCCTTCCTTAGCTGTTTGACTGTGGATATGTAGGCCCAGCTCATCCGAGATATTAGACAGCGCCAAAGCAAAGTTACCTGTTTGGGCTGCATGAACCATTCCTTGTCAGTATGAAGCTAGAAAGCCATGTCCTTCCTTAGCTGTTTGACTGTGAATATGTAGGCCCAGCTCATTCGAGATTTAGACAGCCCCAAAGCAAAGTTACCTGTTTGGGCTGCATGAACCATTCTTGGTACAAT